>JARYGA010058820.1:0-122773 GCA_030545235.1 Helianthus tuberosus | reverse complement strand
CTTAAGGGATCTTTTCAATTATATCATCACATGATATTCCTAACCAGATTTTTGAATCAATCTGTTTAAATAGACCATTCAAGGGGGTCCAATTATAGAATAGTACTTCATAACCCAAGGGACTTAACTACAACGTAGAAGTCCATTAAGGATTTAAGATAGTACCTTTGGACATCCTACTATGAATCCCTCATATGAGATATGGAAGATTTTATGAGGATTTGGATAATGAATATTCGGATCACACAAAAACACAAGATATAAAGAAATCACATAAGCACATAATCACATAATTG
Organism: Helianthus tuberosus; assembly: GCA_030545235.1. Taxonomy (NCBI): domain Eukaryota; kingdom Viridiplantae; phylum Streptophyta; class Magnoliopsida; order Asterales; family Asteraceae; genus Helianthus; species Helianthus tuberosus. Next base: position 122,477 of record JARYGA010058820.1, on the reverse strand, counting down.
TTTAACTTGATCTTTAATTTGTTATCTTTGGACACGGGTGTTTAAAGCACACCAGGAATCCAATACGTGGATTTTATTTGGCACTTTAAACATAAGAATCTAACTATGAAGATAGGAAGATCTTAATCGGAATTCAGCTTTGTCCTTATTGAATCGTAATATACGTATTAAGGCATACGAATAATTATTAAGGTCTCCGATTTGAGCGACATTTATCCATAAGGATCTAATTATGAGGATAGAAAGATCCTATTTTGGATTTTGGAATTTGTGTAACGAGAGGTGTTTCGAAACCTTGCACTAAACGTGCTTAAGTCGATACACAAGGTAGAAAGTTCATGAGGTTGAGGTACTAGATATGCCAAGGCGACATATGAAGAAGAGTTTGAAGGTTGGGTACTACGTATGTTAAGTCGATCATATGAGCAGGGTTGACTTGGGGTTGGTTTAGACCACCTTGGTTTGGGTTGAATTGACAAGCATTTGCCAGGTGACCGAGACGTCCACGTGATGCACACAGACGATACTGCAGGTAAGCTCGGTGAGGTGCATTACATTTGTTGCACATCAGCGCAGTACCAGCATCAGGTTTCCTTGCAAGAGGTTGAGGAGCAGCAGGATTTGCAACAGCTTTGCTTTAGACAGCAAAGCGACACATGTTAACCAAATGTCTCCATCGTCCACTGTGGGTACATTTGAAACAGGGTATCTGATTCGGATGATGACGGTTGCATTGATTTCACCAAGGAGCAATTCCCTTGTACGACTTTATCCCTGAGGCGAGTCATGGTGATAGCTAAATCAACGGTCTTCTGGAGTACGACGCCTATTTGTTGAGCGATTGTAGCACCTAGTTCGGACATTGTTGTTTTGATGAAGAGGCATCATGAGGATAATGAAAGATATGGGAGGAAACAAGTGAAATGAAAACAGAATGACAATGCATAAAAATTGCGATCATTTGTTTGTTACCTAAGGTAAACAAATGAGATGGTGATTAATCAAAGTAAGTGGGTCATACTAATGTATCGCGAAGACATGCTTTAGCCTATAAGTGGACACTCACCTCAAGAGTTCCCAGGTAAAAGTGACTGGTCCGATTATGTGGATTTGTACGAACACTCTAGCCATAGACAGAAAGCTCAGAGTACAGGCATCCACCCTTCCAGATTGCACGTGTTCACATTATAAGACCCAAAGTTTGACGAGATTTTGAAAACTTAGAGGGTTCAAAACCTAGTAATCAATCATCCTAGAATAGATGATTGGTTTTCAAAGAGGATTCGAAATTTGTGTTCTTATTGTGGTTGTCACCTAAGGATAAGTGACGGTATTGTTTTAAAACTAAACCCAAGATAACTTGTGTTAGGGTCCTAGGAAGGTTATAGTCTAGGTCAAAGAATTACTAATAACCTAATTCCCTATAACCATTGGCTCTGATACCAACTTTCCTATCACACCCCGACCACGTAAAATAACAAATCGTGGCAGAAACGTTGGGGATTGTCGTAACAGAATCATTGTTTCACAACCATGGATTAAATAATTTCGTTTTATTGAATTATTGAACTCATTGTTTTACTACAAATCAGATAAATACAAATATTATCTTTTAAGTTTTAAAGTCGCTAAGGCACGAGTCCATCCTATGTATAGCATGCATCAACAATCATCACATAACAGCACCTGAAACATGTGTAAAAATAGGTACGTCAGCATAAAAATGCATGTGAGATACATAGGTTTTATAATAATTAGATTCATGACTTATGAGTTTAAAGAAAAATATTTAATCAAAAATAGTCATGAACCTTAAAATATTTTCTTTTATAAATCATACTAAAATTTATAAGAAATCAGATGATATAACAGAATAATACATAGGTAAATAAATAACCAAGTAAAATATATTGTTTGTAAAACAATATTTTGATAAAAAGGTTTGTAATATATATATATATATATAATTTGGTTTTAAGAAAGTCGAATAAGTAATATATTAAAATATATTTCCGTTCCAAAATCGTTAAACAAATAGTATATTAAATATACTTTAGTCGTCAAAATAATAATTTTCAACAGTATATTAAAAGTATACTTTGGTTTTATTAATAACATATTAAACTATGTTTTGGGTTTTATAAATAACATATTAAACTATGTTTTGGGTTTTATAAATAACATATCAAACTATGTTTTAATAATTAACAAAATATTTGTTGGTTTTGTACAATATCACCCATGAGAGCATATCAAGCTATACTTTTGGGAGTATAACAAAGTATACAACAAATATGTGATTTAAGAATTCAACCAAACCTTAGTGCATCAAACTACACCAATTGAGACTATAGAAATACCTCAAAGGCAATCTCTATTTGGATAAAAATATCGGTTTCTGACATTCCATGACAACAGGAATGGGGTGTCTAATCCTATAGCGCTATATCATTCTACCAACCGGTCTGGTGAACATAAAATAAGTACTATCCAACAATTTAATTTTATAATATTTGGAAAAATTAGAGTTTAAACCATAAATAATCATTCAGTTTATCAAAAGATAAGTACTATTATGTATAATCAATTATACTTTTGAAATAATGAACATAACAAATAGGTACACATATTTCACCCCAAAACATTTGAAAACAGTAAAAGAGGGGACTATGTACTCACTTGAGAGTGCTTAGAAACAACTACCAAGCAAGCTAGATGGATCACGGAAATCAAACGACACCTAATATAGATAACTAAGTAAATAAACCGGACCTAAAACTGAAGATTGGATAGGATGAGGTTTCGTAAACCAAATGAGTGTGGGAACTCATATGATATGGTTTAACAAAGGCTACATACTAAAACGAAACCTAACCTAAGTGCTTACGACCCATTACGACCCGTTTAGGTAGCTTACGCTACTTTAACGCGTCGTTCGCGTAAAACGCGTTTGGAACGCCTAACTAGTCCTATGATAAGTATTATATGCCTAAACATATTTAATTAGGTTGTATAATCAGTTAAGTGACAAAAGTTTGGGTTACATATGCTTAAATATCAATTATGCATAAAAAGGGCATTTTGGTCATTTTCCTAAGGCATATAAACTACCTTTCATACAACTAACTAAACGAAGTTTCCATAAGGTATAACCTCGGAAGGTTATTCCCTATGAAACTATGGTCACCTAATGTGCTTGGTCGGATCCTAATGATCGACCAAGCGGGTCAGGTTCGAAAGTCTAAGCGGTTGTTTAGACCGCTTATCTTACGACCCTATATAAGCACTAATCCAAAAGTGACGAGTTAAACATGTTAAAACATGTTTAACAAAGTTGAAAAACAAGTTTGATATCAAGACAAAGGGTCTTGATACCCAAGAATAGTTTGGTTGCAAAATACGCAAGAATACGCATTTTGACCGAAACTATGACTCGTCACTACGCCTAAATAACGGGGTAATCAGTAGGTATAGTCACAAGAGACTATAACCATCGTGATTACGCTCATGTTACGAAGTTCAAACGAATTTCGTGTTGACCATAGACTGGTCAAAGCAGAAAGTCAAACACTATTTGACTTTTACGCTTAAAAACGCATAAAAGAACGAAAGAATACTTACAACGGGTCCAAGAAATGGAGGATATGATCTATAAATTCTCAGGTATGAAGCATTTGAGCTTCAACTTAGAGAAAATTAGATCATGTGTAAGGAAAGAATGAAAATGAGGTGGGTATATATAGGATTCGGTCCACCGTTAAGATCGTTTATCGAGAACCGTGCTTTAATCCTGGCCTTACACTTGGGCCCAAGGTTTTAGAATACCATGGGAACATGTAAAACCATCAAATACCAGCCCATAGGGTGCAAAACCATGGGTTAAAACCATCAAAATCTCAAAAATGGACCAAGTTTAATGTATCTGCCATAAATTTCAAAAATGGTCCCCGCACTTGTAAAACTTGAATTTTTTTTTTTTGCATTTTAAGCCCCGTTAACCCCATTTCAAGTCTCTAAAATAAAGTTAAAGTATAGGAAACTTAAAATATTCTCAAAAACATCTCGTATGTCGGTTCGTTTGGTCGTACGGTTGCGTTGTTCGGTTAATTACGACGGAAATCGTAACGAACGCAAAAACGATCCAAATTACGCGACGAATGGAATTTTATCATGCCAATCACTAAAATAAAATATTTTAATGATTACATAAATTTTTGGATGTCCGGGTATATTCAGAACGTAAGATATGTGCGAAAATGCAAACTTATGCACTTTTGAGGCTTTTAGTCTCTATTGATCAAATAAGTTTATTTTAGCATACCGAACCCTCAAAGCCTATTTATAAGCTATGTAAAGGATATTTAGGGTATGTTTAACTTATGATCAAGTTACGGAATGTTCGTTACAGTACGAATCGGCATACTTTCGCAGTTTGTCGAAATTAGTCCCTATAAGCGAATAAACTTTATTTCGACACACCAAACCATCCAAAACTTATTTCTAAGTTATATAAAGGTTATTTAAGGTATGTTAAGACTATGTCACTGTTCTGGAGTGTTTGTTGCATTAAACTTATTATATTTACGCATCAGATCACGTATAATCTTCCAGAAGCGATTTAAAGCTCGAAATTGAACAAGAATTGATATGTGCAAACGATACACATATTTATACAAATTCCAAGTATGAAATACAATATTTCATTGGTTTGGTATTCGTATGATTGTTGAAGTGACACAGGTGTCACAGAAAACACTTGAAAACCTCTTGGAAGCAGCTTTTCTTGCCACCAGACCTTTCTCCATCAATTTGGAATCTGATGCCGTCACCAAACACATTCCTTAAATTGTAGCCATTTTTTTAAGTGTTTATTTTTTGGTTTCTAATCCGCATATATATCACCATTTCTCTTGATTTTCTTGACTGTATATCTCTTAATTGCCAACATATACGCGTGTGATTTAGTTTACGAAGATTTTTCAATGCCGAAAACCTGGATCAGAGAGTAAAAAAGGCGTAAGTTTCACAATGGTGTAAAACTAAAATGGGATATATCGGGCTAGGATTCGAGTTATAGGAACAAGGGCCAAACCCACCACACAAGAATGGAATCATCGAGCGAAAATACTTGACAACCTCCTGGAAGAAGCTTTTCTTGCTACCTGACCTTTCTCCATCAATTAGGAATCTGATACCGTCACTAAACACATTCCTTAAATTCTAGCCATTTTTAGTGTTTATTTTTTGGTGTCTAATCCGCATATATATATCACCATTGCTCTTGATTTTCTTGACTGTATATCTCTTAATTGTCAACATATACACATGTGATTTAGTTTACGAAGATTTTTCAATGTCGAGAACCTCGATCAGAGAGTAAAAAAGCCGTAAGGTTCACAATGGTGTAAAACTAAAATTGGATACACCGGGCTAGGATTCGAGTTATAGGAACAAGGGCCAAAAAAACCAATCAAGAATGGAATCGTCGAGCGAAAACACTTGACAACCTCCTGGAAGCAGCTTTTCTTACCACCAGACCTTTCTCCAACAATTAGGAATCTGATGCCGTCACTAAACACATTCCTTAAATTGTAGCCATTTTTTGAGTGTTTATTTTTTGGTGTCTAATCCGCATATATATCACCATTTCTCTTGATTTTCTTGACTGTATATTTCTTAAATGTCAACATATACATCTGTGATTTAGTTTACGAAGATTTTTCAATGCCGAGAACCTCGATCAGAGAGTAAAAAAGGCGTAAGATTCACAATGGTATAAAACCAAAATGGGATATACCGGTCTAGAATTCGAGTTACATGAACAACTGCCAAACCAACCACCCAAGAATAGAATCATCGAGCGAAAACACTTGACAACCTCCTATAAGCAGCTTTTCTTGCGACGAGACCTTTTTCCATCAATTAGGAATCTGATGCCGTCACTAGACACATTTCTTAAATTGTAGCCATTTTTTGAGTGTTTATTTTTTGGTGTCCAATCGCATATATATCCCCATTGCTCTTGATTTTCTTGAATGTACATCTCTTAAATGTCAACATATACACGTGTGATTTTGTTTACAAAGATTTTTCAATGCCGAGAACCTCGATCAGAGAGTAAAAGAGGCATAAGGTTCACAATGGTGTAAAAGTAAAATGGGATATACCGGGCTAGGATTCGAGTTACAGGAAAAGGGCCAAACCAACCACCTAAGAATGGAACCGTCGAGCGAAAACACTTGGCAACCTCCTGGAAACAGCTTTTCTTGCCACCAGACCTTTCTCCATCAATTAGGAATCTGATGCCGTCACTAACCACATTCCTTAAATTGTAGCCATTTTTTAGTGTTTATTTTTTGGTGTCTAATCCGCATATATATCACCATTGCTCTTGATTTTCTTGACTGTATATCTCTTTAATGACAACATATACACGTGTGATTTTGTTTACGAAGATTTTTCAATGCCTAGAACCTCGTTCCGAGAGTAAAAAAGGCGTAAGATTTACAATGGTGTAAAACTAAAATGTGATATACCGGGCTAGGATTCGAGTTATGTGACACCTGTGTCACTGCGACCATCAAACAAATACCAATCCAATGAAATATTGTATTTCATACTTGGGATTTGTAAAAATATGTGTATCGTTTGCACATATCAACTCTTGTTCAATTTCAAGCTCTAAATCGCTTTCTGGAGGGTTATACGCGCACTGATGCGTAAATATAACCAGTTTAATGCAACAAACACTCCGGAATAGTGAAATAGGCTTAACATACCTTAAATAACCTTTACATGACTTAGAAATAAGCTTTGGAAGGTTTGGTATGGCAAAATCAAGTTAAATCGCTTACAGGGACTAAAGTTGACAAACTGTGAAAGTATGCCAATTTGAACTGTAACAGACTTTCCGGAACATGACCATAAGTTAAACATACTACAAATATCCTTTACATAGCTTAGAAATAGGCTTTGAGGGGTTCGGTGTGCTAAAATAAACTTTTGGGTCATTCAGGGACTAAAAGTGTCAAAAAGTGCACAAGTTTGCATTTTCGCGCATAACTTACGTTCTGAATACATCCGGACATCCAAAAATTTATGTAAGCATGACTATATTATGCTTTAGTGTTTGGCTTGCCAAAAATCCATTCGTTGCGTCATTTGGATCGTTTTTTCGCGCTTATGCGCATTCCGTCGTAATTAAGCGAACATCGCTTTCGTACGACCAAACGAGCCATCATCCGGCATATTTTTGAGCATGTTTTGAGTTCCCTATACTTTAACTTCATTTTAGAGCCTTGAAATGAGGTTAACGGGGTTCAAACGCATCGAAAAAGGCCTTAAACACGTGCAGGGACCATTTCTGCCAATTCTGAAACATTTCTGAATCAGGGGGGTGCTAGCGTAGCGCGACTGCCTAATGCCTTGGCAGTAGCGCTACGCGACTGCCTAACCAGACCAGATTAAGTGTATTTAACATCAGATTGCAGCTGTTTAATACTCAACCACATACTCACACTTGTCTAGTCAGCTGATAAGAAACCATTTTTAGTCACCACAACTTTGCAACACATGTACGGGTAGGATTCGAGCACGGTTTCCATGAAACGATCTTAACGGTTACCCGAAAACTATAAATACCCCACCCCACAAGTTCAAAAACCACTAGAATTTTGATCTTAGAAACTCTAAGTTGAAACCATTGTTTCATACCTGAGATTCTGAGATTCTCGGATCGAGATTAGCATTCGGGGACCCTTCGTAAGTATTCTTTCGTTCTTTTATTGCTTTTCGAGTCTTTCGAGTCTGAAAGTCAAACTTTGTTTGACTTTCTGTGTTGACCAGTTTATGGTCAATGCGAAGTTCGTTTGAACTTCGCAACGTGAGTGTAATCACGTTGGTTATAGTCCCTTGGGACTATGCCTACTGATTACCACGTTGTCTAGGGTCGTAGGGTAAGCGATCTAATAAATCGCTTATACCTCGAACCCGACCCATTTGGTCGATCATTAGGATCCGACCAAACACTTTAGGTGACCATAGTAGGTAGGGAATAACCTTCCAAGGTTATACCCTATGGTCACATCGTTTGAGTAGTTGTATGATAGGTAGTTTGTATGCCTTAGGTAAATTACCAGAATACCCTTTTCATGTATAATTGGTAATTAAGCATATGTAACCTAAACCTTTGCCACATAACTGATTATGTAACATGTTTAGGCATATAACACTTGTCATAGGGCTAGTTAGGCGGTCCGAACGCGTTTCACGCGAACGACGCGTTAAAGTAGCATAAGCTACCTAAACGGGTCGTAATGGGTCGTAAACAATTATGTTAGGTTTCAATTAGTATGTAGGCTTTGTTGAACCATACTACACGAGTCTCCATACTCGTTGGTTTACAAACCCTCATGCTACCCGATCTTCCGATTTAGGTCCGGTTTATTAACATAGTTACCTATATTAGGTGCCGTTTGATATCCGTGATCTCTAGCATTGTTTGGTTGTTACTCAAGGACTACTAAGCAATCTCAAGTGAGTACATAGACCCCTCTTTTACTGTTTTCCAAACTGTTTTGGGGTGAAACACATGTGCCTACTTGTTACATTCATGCTTTCCCGTTTTCACATCATATACCTGCTATGTTCGTTAGTACATTATAGTACATGATTTCATTACATTTTATGCTATGTATGTCCATTGTGTGCATACTTAGTACATTGTTTTACATTACATTTTGTTGCATATGCTCATCCAGTATATGAACACATTATATTACATTTTGAACCGTTTATAACTATTTGACTATGTGAACCGTTGTAATCATTTGACTATGTGAACCGTTTGTATCTGTGAACCGTTTGTATCTGTGAACCGTTTGTATCTGTGAACCGTTTGTGTCTGTGAACCGTTTATATCTGTGAACCGTTTGTATCTGTGAACCGTTTGTATCTGTGAACCGTTTGTATCTGTGAACCGTTTGTATCTATGAATCGTTTGTATCTGTGAACCGTTTGTATCTATGAATCGTTTGTATCTGTGAACCGTTTGTATCTGTGAACCGTGTGAACCGTATTTGACCATACATAAACATTTCTACAATTGTTAAACATTACTTTGGTGGTTTGGTTTGATTAAGTAACAATGCGTGTGTAATATGATACAAGCATGGTGGATACGCCGCTGGTACTTCCTATATATAAGTGTTTGTATGGTATTATATATCGTAGCGTTATTTGAATCATTTCAGTTTGATACATATAACATTTTATACAAATAACATATTTTTACAATACATTGTTTTACAAGCAACTTATCTTATACAAACTCATTTTACATGGTTATTCATTTAACCTTACACTTATTTATACATATCATCTGATCTTATCGTTTTTCAAATGATTTACAAAACAAAGCAAATTACAAGGTTCATGACTAAACATTTTCTCAAACATAAGTCATGAAACCTATTTTCACAAAACCTATGTATCTCACAGGCATTTTTATGCTGACGTACCTATTTTCACATGTGTTTTTCAGGAGCTGTTGCATAAGATGATCAAGATACACATAGGCAGACTTGGGCTTTAGTGACAATAAAAGATGCAAGTCTAGTTAATTATATTGTATTCCTTTGTTTGTTAAGACATTGTAACACTTTTAATCAATAAAACGAAACTTCAATTGCCATGGATTTGAAACAATTAATTCTGTTACAACACTCCCCGACATTTCCGCCACGTTTTGTATGTTCTACGTGGTCGGGGTGTGACAGAAAAGATGGTATCAGAGCCAATGGTTATAGGGAATTAGGTTATTAGTAATGCTTTGACCTAGTCTATAACCTTTCTAGGACCCTAACGCGAGTTTGCTTGCGTTTAGTCATAAAACAATACCGTCACCTATCCTTAGGCGACGACCACAACAAGAACATAAATTTCAAAACCATTTTGATAACTAATCATCTGTTCTAGGATGATTGATTACTAGGTTTTGAATCCTCTATTGTAAGGTTTTGAACCCTCAGTTATAAGGTTTTGAACCCCTTTGAATTTTCAAAATCTCGTCAAGGTTTTGGGTTTTAAATAATGTGAACACGCGCAAACTGGAAGGGTGAATGCCTGTATTCTGGGTTTTCTGTCTAGGCAAGCACTTCGTATACATCTCATCAGACGCGAGACCAGTTGTGCTTACCTGGGAATTCTTGGGATGAGTGTTCACTTATAGGCGAGCATGTCTTCGCGATACATTATTTTTGACCTATTTACTTTGATTGGTCACTGTGTGTCGTTTGTTGCTTTGTAGTAACAAACAAATGACCACTATCCTTGCTTTCTTCAGATTTGTTTCATCTCATTCTTTTCGTCTAATTCTCTCACTCGTTTCCTTTCATGTTTCCTCTTTTAGAATGCCTCCTCGACGCGAAAGCCAGATAGCGACTGCTGAATTGGCAGAAATCATTGCGCAGCAAATGGCTGCTCAATTCCCAAACCTCTTTGCTCAATGGAATCAAGCCAACAACAACAACAACGGTCCATGCAATTTCAAGAGTTTTAACTCGGCGAAACCACTCAAGTTTAGTGGTTCTGAGGGAGCGACTGGGCTTCTTCAATGGTTCGAGAGCATTGAGAATACTTTCCGCCACGTGCAGTGTCCTGACAATCGCAAGGTCGAGTTCTCTACGAGTGTGTTCCAGAAGAGGGCCCTTACATGGTGGAACGGGGTGATGAGAGATCGAGGTGCAGAAGTTGCTCTAGCACAGACATGGGCTGAACTTAGGGCCCTTATGATGAAGGAATTCTGTCCTCGTCATGAGATCAGGGCCTTGGAAAGGGAATTCGACAATCTTGAGCAAGACAGCGGTGAGCATCGAGCCTACATGGACCGTTATGAAGAGTTAAGTCTGTTATGCCCAAACATGGTCACGCCTTTGGATAAGGCAATCGAAAAGTACATTGATGGCCTCCCTGACTCAATACAAGACATCGTGACCGGCAGCAACCCTACTACAGTTGGACAGGCCATTGAGCTATCTGCAACCTTGACTAAATCAAAGATCAGGAAAGGTAAACTTTTCCGAAAAGGTGACAAGAAGCCGGTCGAGGAATCAAAACCAATCGAGGAATCAAAGACCATGGATGAACAGACTGGATCCCCTAAAAAGTCAAAGAAGCGAAAGGCTTCTCAGAACTTCGCCATGGTTAATCACAATGATCAAGCCGCCCCCAACCAACCAGCTCAACCCCCTGCTAGGAAGCCATACAATGGAACTGCACCCTTGTGCAACCAATGTGGCCTACATCATCATTCTGTTGTGAAGTGCCGCACATGCCAAGTTTGCGGACTTATAGGTCATACAGCGAGGGTTTGCCCAACAGCAGCTGCACCAAATCAAGCTGGCAACAATCCTGCTCAAGGTCGTTTTCTACCAGGTTCTTGCTTCAACTGTGGCGATATGGGTCATTTCCGAAGAAATTGCCCAAAACTTGCTAATGCAAATCCAGCACAGGGATGAGCATCTGACCGAATAGAAGACAACACTGTTTAGAAATAATCAATCCTTATGTATTATTTTCTTTAGTTGTCAAGGTCCAAGAAACAGTTGTTATCGTTGTTTATAAATAAATCTTTTATATACATTGCAATGTATTTATGTGGTTGCATGTATAAACAACATATCTCTTACAATACCGACAATCAAGGAACCGTATTCCTTAAAGAACAAACTACCCCCAAAATTTTCCCATTATATGATCTCTTGCGTTTCCACGAAATTCCTAAGTACCCGTTTATTCTAAGGAAACGAAGTACAAGGCGCAAGTTACAACACTGGACGAATACCCAAAGTACCACTATAAATCCTTAATAGGGTACCTAAGGGTATTTCTGTAAATCCTAAAATTGTTGTGTTCCTTAATTCGACTATTACGTTTCTTTGAAAACAAAATCGAATTTTTGGGAGATCTTCCTATCTCTTCAGATAGATCCCAGAGGACATTGAATTCCATCGACTGGTTTCCATATCCGTTCTCAATCGATAACAAATTAATAACAAATTAATAACCAAGTTAAACAACTATGTGATTATGTGCTTATGAACATTACAAGACAAACTGTGCGGACTATGCAAGGAATTACGTAATTATGGATGCATACATAATTATGGAATTTAGTGCACAGAAACCACAGCGAGCCTTGTCATGTGCCTAGAAGTTAGCTCTATTCATTTCCGTTTCTAAGGAAGCAACCGTAGAAAATGACTCCGTTTGTTCATTTTCGTTTCTGAAGATTTTCCGTTAAGGAAATGAATATCCGTTAGTCTATCCTTTTCATTTCCGTTTCTGAGGAAGCAACCGTAGAAAATGACTCTGTTTGTTCATTTTCGTTTCTGAAGATTTTCCGTTAAGGAAATGAATATCCGTTAGTCTATCCTTTTCATTTCCGTTTCTGAGGAAGCAACCGTAGAAAATGACTCCGTTTGTCCATTTTCGTTTCTGAAAGATTTTCCGTTAAGGAAATGAATATTCGTTTGTCTATCCTTTTCATTTCCGTTTCTGAGGAAGCAACCGTAGAAAATGACTCCGTTTGTTCATTTTCGTTTCTGAAGATTGTCCGTTAAGGAAATGGATATCCGTTTGTCTATCCTTTTCATTTCCGTTTCAGAGGAAGCACCCGTTGAAAATGACTCCGTAAGTTCATTTTACGTTTCTGAACATTTCCTGTTGAGGAAATGAATCCCCGTTTGTTTATTCCTTCATTTCCGCTTCTGAAGAATACTCGTTGAGGAAAATGACTCCGTCTGATCATTTTCGTTCTGAAGAATGTCCGCTAAGGAAATGACAGGATTATGCCTTACTTATCTCTGGTGGTTAATTGAAACAAAGTCACAAATAGACTCCTACGAATAAATTTCGGGACGAAATTTCCTAAAGTAGGGGAGACTGTGACACCTGTGTCACTGCGACCATCAAACAAATACCAAGCCAATGAAATATTGTATTTCATACTTGGGATTTGTAAAAATATGTGTATCGTTTGCACATATCAACTCTTGTTCAATTTCAAGCTCTAAATCGCTTTCTGGAGGGTTATACGCGCACTGATGCGTAAATATAACCAGTTTAATGCAAAAAACACTCCGGAATAGTGAAATAGGCTTAACATACCTTAAATAACCTTTACATGACTTAGAAATAAGCTTTGGAAGGTTTGGTATGGCAAAATCAAGTTAAATCGCTTACAGGGACTAAAGTTGACAAACTGTGAAAGTATGCCAATTTTAACTGTAACAGACATTCCGGAACATGACCATAAGTTAAACATACCACAAATATCCTTTACATAGCTTAGAAATAGGCTTTGAGGGGTTCGGTGTGCTAAAATAAACTTTTGGGTCATTCAGGGACTAAAAGTGTCAAAAAGTGCACAAGTTTGCATTTTCGCGCATAACTTACGTTTTGAATACATCCGGACATCCAAAAATTTATGTAAGCATGACTATATTATGCTTTAGTGTTTGGCTTGCCAAAAATCCATTTGTTGCGTCATTTGGATCGTTTTTTCGCGCTTATGCGCATTCCGTCGTAATTAAGCGAACATCGCGTTCGTACGACCAAACGAGCCATCATTCGGCATATTTTTGAGCATGTTTTGAGTTCCCTATACTTTAACTTCATTTTAGAGCCTTGAAATGAGGTTAACGGGGTTCAAACGCATCGAAAAAGGCCTTAAACACGTGCAGGGACCATTTCTGCCAATTCTGAAACATTTCTGAATCAGGGGGGTGCTAGCGTAGCGCGACTGCCTAATGCCTTGGCAGTAGCGCTACGCGACTGCCTAACCAGACCAGATTAAGTGTATTTAACATCAGATTGCAGCTGTTTAATCCTCAACCACATACTCACACTTGTCTAGTCAGCTGATAAGAACCCATTTTTAGTCACCACAACTTTGCAACACATGTACGGGTAGGATTCGAGCACGGTTTCCATGAAACGATCTTAACGGTTACCCGAAAACTATAAATACCCCACCCCACAAGTTCAAAAACCACTAGAATTTTGATCTTAGAAACTCTAAGTTGAAACCATTGTTTCATACCTGAGATTCTCGGATCGAGATTAGCATTCGGGGACCCTTCGTAAGTATTCTTTCGTTCTTTTATTGCTTTTCGAGTCTTTCGAGTCTGAAAGTCAAACTTTGTTTGACTTTCTGTGTTGACCAGTTTATGGTCAATGCGAAGTTCGTTTGAACTTCGCAACGTGAGTGTAATCACGTTGGTTATAGTCCCTTGGGACTATGCCTACTGATTACCACGTTGTCTAGGGTCGTAGGGTAAGCGATCTAATAAATCGCTTATACCTCGAACCCGACCCATTTGGTCGATCATTAGGATCCGACCAAACACTTTAGGTGACCATAGTAGGTAGGGAATAACCTTCCGAGGTTATACGCTATGGTCACATCGTTTGAGTAGTTGTATGATAGGTAGTTTGTATGCCTTAGGTAAATTACCAGAATACCCTTTTCATGTATAATTGGTAATTAAGCATATGTAACCTAAACCTTTGCCACATAACTGATTATGTAACATGTTTAAGCATATAACACTTGTCATAGGGCTAGTTAGGCGGTCCGAACGCGTTTCACGCGAACGACGCGTTAAAGTAGCATAAGCTACCTAAACGGGTCGTAATGGGTCGTAAACAATTATGTTAGGTTTCAATTAGTATGTAGGCTTTGTTGAACTATACTACACGAGTCTCCATACTCGTTGGTTTACAAACCCTCATGCTACCCGATCTTCCGATTTAGGTCCGGTTTATTAACATAGTTACCTATATTAGGTGCCGTTTGATATCCGTGATCTCTAGCATTGTTTGGTTGTTACTCAAGGACTACTAAGCAATCTCAAGTGAGTACATAGACCCCTCTTTTACTGTTTTCCAAACTGTTTTGGGGTGAAACACATGTGCCTACTTGTTACATTCATGCTTTCCCGTTTTCACATCATATACCTGCTATGTTCGTTAGTACATTATAGTACATGATTTCATTACATTTTATGCTATGTATGTCCATTGTGTGCATACTTAGTACATTGTTTTACATTACATTTTGTTGCATATGCTCATCCAGTATATGAACACATTATATTACATTTTGAACCGTTTATAACTATTTGACTATGTAAACCGTTGTAATCATTTGACTATGTGAACCGTTTGTATCTGTGAACCGTTTGTATCTGTGAACCGTTTGTATCTGTGAACCGTTTGTGTCTGTGAACCGTTTATATCTGTGAACCGTTTGTATCTGTGAACCGTTTGTATCTGTGAACCGTTTGTATCTGTGAACCGTTTGTATCTGTGAACCGTTTGTATCTATGAATCGTTTGTATCTGTGAACCGTTTGTATCTATGAATCGTTTGTATCTGTGAACCGTTTGTATCTGTGAACCGTGTGAACCGTATTTGACCATACATAAACATTTCTACAATTGTTAAACATTACTTTGGTGGTTTGGTTTGATTAAGTGATTAAGTAACAATGCGTGTGTAATATGATACAAGCATGGTGGATACGCCGCTGGTACTTCCTATATATAAGTGTTTGTATGGTATTACATATCGTAGCGTTATTTGAATCATTTCAGTTTGATACATATAACATTTTATACAAATAACATATTTTTACAATACATTGTTTTACAAGCAACTTATCTTATACAAACTCATTTTACATGGTTATTCATTTAACCTTACACTTATTTATACATATCATCTGATCTTATCGTTTTTCAAATGATTTACAAAACAAAGCAAATTACAAGGTTCATGACTAAACATTTTCTCAAACATAAGTCATGAAACCTATTTTCACAAAACCTATGTATCTCACAGGCATTTTTATGCTGACGTACCTATTTTCACATGTGTTTTTCAGGAGCTGTTGCATAAGATGATCAAGATACACATAGGCAGACTTGGGCTTTAGTGACAATAAAAGATGCAAGTCTAGTTAATTATATTGTATTCCTTTGTTTGTTAAGACATTGTAACACTTTTAATCAATAAAACGAAACTTCAATTGCCATGGATTTGAAACAATTAATTCTGTTACAACACTCCCCGACATTTCCGCCACGTTTTGTATGTTCTACGTGGTCGGGGTGTGACAGAAAAGATGGTATCAGAGCCAATGGTTATAGGGAATTAGGTTATTAGTAATGCTTTGACCTAGTCTATAACCTTTCTAGGACCCTAACGCGAGTTTGCTTGCGTTTAGTCATAAAAACAATACCGTCACCTATCCTTAGGCGACGACCACAACAAGAACATAAATTTCAAAACCATTTTGATAACTAATCATCTGTTCTAGGATGATTGATTACTAGGTTTTGAATCCTCTATTGTAAGGTTTTGAACCCTCAGTTATAAGGTTTTGAACCCCTTTGAATTTTCAAAATCTCGTCAAGGTTTTGGGTTTTAAATAATGTGAACACGCGCAAACTGGAAGGGTGAATGCCTGTATTCTGGGTTTTCTGTCTAGGCAAGCACTTCGTATACATCTCATCAGACGCGAGACCAGTTGTGCTTACCTGGGAATTCTTGGGATGAGTGTTCACTTATAGGCGAGCATGTCTTCGCGATACATTATTTTTGACCTATTTACTTTGATTGGTCACTGTGTGTCGTTTGTTGCTTTGTAGTAACAAACAAATGACCACTATCCTTGCTTTCTTCAGATTTGTTTCATCTCATTCTTTTCGTCTAATTCTCTCACTCGTTTCCTTTCATGTTTCCTCTTTTAGAATGCCTCCTCGACGCGAAAGCCAGATAGCGACTGCCGAATTGGCAGAAATCATTGCGCAGCAAATGGCTGCTCAATTCCCAAACCTCTTTGCTCAATGGAATCAAGCCAACAACAACAACAACGGTCCATGCAATTTCAAGAGTTTTAACTCGGCGAAACCACTCAAGTTTAGTGGTTCTGAGGGAGCGACTGGGCTTCTTCAATGGTTCGAGAGCATTGAGAATACTTTCCGCCACGTGCAGTGTCCTGACAATCGCAAGGTCGAGTTCTCTACGAGTGTGTTCCAGAAGAGGGCCCTTACGTGGTGGAACGGGGTGATGAGAGATCGAGGTGCAGAAGTTGCTCTAGCACAGACATGGGCTGAACTTAGGGCCCTTATGATGAAGGAATTCTGTCCTCGTCACGAGATCAGGGCCTTGGAAAGGGAATTCGACAATCTTGAGCAAGACAGCGGTGAGCATCGAGCCTACACGGACCGTTATGAAGAGTTAAGTCTGTTATGCCCAAACATGGTCACGCCTTTGGATAAGGCAATCGAAAAGTACATTGATGGCCTCCCTGACTCAATACAAGACATCGTGACCGGCAGCAACCCTACTACAGTTGGACAGGCCATTGAGCTATCTGCAACCTTGACTGAATCAAAGATCAGGAAAGGTAAACTTTTCCGAAAAGGTGACAAGAAGCCGGTCGAGGAATCAAAACCAATCGAGGAATCAAAGACCATGGATGAACAGACTGGATCCCCTAAAAAGTCAAAGAAGCGAAAGGCTTCTCAGAACTTCGCCATGGTTAATCACAATGATCAAGCCGCCCCCAACCAACCAGCTCAACCCTCAGAACTTCCTTAAATTGTAGCAACTTTTTGAGTGTTTATTTTTTGGTGTCTAATCCGCATATATATCACCATTGCTCTTGATTTTCTTGACTGTATATCTCTTAAATGTCAACATATACACATGTGATTTAGGGTACGAAGATTTTTCAATGCCGAGAACCTCGATCAGAGAGTAAAAAGGCGTAAGGTTCACAATGGTGTAAAACTAAAATGGGATATACAGGGATAGGATTCGAGTTACAGGAACAAGGGCCAAACCAAACACCAAAGAATGGAACCGTCGAGCGAAAACACTTGGCAACCTCCCGGAAGCAGCTTTTCTTGCCACCAGACCTTTCTCCATAAATTAGATATATGATGCCCTCACTAAACACATTCCTTAAATTGTATCCATTTTTTAGTGTTTATTTTTTGGTGTCTAATCCGCATATATATCACCATTGCTCTTGATTTTATTGACTGTATATATCTCTTATATGTCAACATATACACGTGTGATTTAGTTTATGAAGATTTTTCAATGCCTAGAACCTCGATCAGAGAGTAAAAAAGGCGTAAGGTTCACAATGGTGTAAAACTATAATGGGATATACCGGGCTAGGATTCGAGTTACAGGAACAAGTACCAAACCAACCACCCAAGAATGGAATCGTCGAGCGAAAACACTTGACAACCTAGTGGAACCAGCTTGTCTTGCCACCAGACCATTCTTTATGAATTAGAAATCTGATGCCGTCACTAAACACATTCCTTAAATTGTTGCCATTTTTTTAGTGTCTATTTTTTGGTGTCTAATCCACATATATATCACCATTGCTCTTTATTTTCTTGACTGCATATCTCTTAAATGTCAACATATACACGTGTGATTTAGTTTACGAAGATTTTTCAATGCCGAGAACCTCGACCAGAGAGTAAAAAAGGCGTAAGGTTCACAATGGTGTAAAAATAAAATTGGATATAACGGGCGAGGATTCGAGTTACAGGAACAAGGGCCAAACAAACCACCCAAGAATTGAATCATCGTGCAAAAACGCTTGACAACCTCCGGGAAGCAGCTTTTCTTGCCACGAGACCTTTCTCGATAAACTAGGAATCTGATGCCATCAATAGAAACATTCCTTAAATTGTAGCCATTTTTTGAGTGTTTATTTTTTGGTGTCTAATCCGCATATATATCACCATTGCTCTTGATATTCTTAACTGTATATCTCTTAAACGTCAACATATACAAGTGTGATTTATTTTACGAAGATTTTTCAATGCCGAGAACCATGATCCGAGAGTAAATATGGCGTAAGGTTCACAATGGTGTAAAACTAAATCGGGATATACCGGGCTAGAATTCGAGTTACAGGAAAAAGGGCCAAACCATCCACCCAAAAATGGAATCGTCGAGCGAAAACACTTGATAACCTCCTGGAAGCAGCTTTTCTTGCACCAGACCTTTCTCCATCAATTAGGAATCTGATGCCCTCACTAAACACATTCCTTAAATTGTAGCAATTTTTTAGTGTTTATATTTTGGTGTCTAATCAGCATATATATCACCATTGCTCTTGATTTTCTTGATTGTACATCTCTTAAATGTCAACATACACAAATGTGATTTTGTTTACGAAGATTTTTCAATGCCGAGAACCTCGATCAGAGAGTAAAAAAGGAGTAAGTTTCACAATGGTGTAAAACTAAAATGGGATATACCGGGCTATGATTCGAGTTAGAGGAACAAGGACCAAACCAACCACCCAAGAATGGAATCGTCTAGCGAAAACACTTGACAACCTCTTGGTAGCAGCTTTTCTTGCCACCAGACTTTTCTCCATCAATTAGGAATCTGATGCCATCACTATGCACATTCCTTAAATTGTAGCCAATTTTTAGTGTTTAATTTTTGGTGTCAAATCCCATATATATCACCATTGCTTTTGATTTTCTTGACTGCATATCTCTTAAATGTCAACATATACACGTGTGATTTAGTTTACGAAGATTTGTCAATGCCGAAAACCTCGATTAGAGAGTAAAAAAGGCGTAAGGTTAAAAATGGTGTAAAACTAAAAAAAGATATAAATGGCTAGAATTCGTGTTACAGGAACAAGGGCCAAACCAATCACCCAAGAATGGAATCGTCGAGCGAAAACACTTGACAACCTCCGGGAAGCAGTTTTTCTTGCCACAAGACCTTTCTCCATTAAATAGGAATCTGATGCCGTCACTAAACACATTCCTTAAATTGTAATCATTTTTGAGTGTTTATTTTTTGGTGTCTAATCCGCATATATATCACCATTGTTCTTGATTTTCTTGACTGTATATCTCTTAAATGTCAACATATACACGTGTGATTTTGTTTAACAAGATTTTTCAATGCCTAGAACCTAGATCAGAGAGTAAGAAAGGCGTAAGGTTCATAATGGTGTAAAACTAAAATGGGATATACCGGGCTAGGATTCGAGTTATAGGAACAAGGGCCAAAATAACCACCCAAGAATGGAATCGTCGTGCGAAAACACTTGACAACCTCCTGTAAGCAGCTTTTCTTGCCACCAGAGCTTCCTCCATCATTTAGGAATCTGATGCCGTCACAAAACACATTGCTTAAATTGTAGCCATTTTTTGAGTGTTTATTTTTTGTGTCTAATCCGCATATATATCACCATTACAATTGATTTTCTTGACTGTATATCTATTAAATGTTAACATATACACGTGTGATTTAGTTTACGAAAATTTTTCAATGCCGACAACCTCGTTCAGAGAGTATCAGAATGGTGTAAAACTAATATGGAATATACCGGGGTAGGATTCAAGTTACAGGGACAAGGTCCAAACCAACCACCCAAGAATGGAATCGTCTTGCGAAAACACTTGATAACCTCTTGGAACCAACTTTTCTTGCCACCAGACTTTTCTCGATCAATTTGGAATCTAATGACGTCACTATACACATTCCTTTAAATGTAGCCATTTTTAAGTGTTTAATTTTTGGTGTCTAATCCTCATATATATCACCATTGCTCTTGATTTTCTTGACACTATATCTCTTAAAAGTCAACATATACACATGTGATTTAGTTTACGAAGATATTTCAATGCCGAGAACCTCGATTAGAGAGTAAAAAAGGCGTAAGGTTCGCAATGGTGTAAAACTAAAATGCGATATACCGGGCTAGGATTCGAGTTACAGGAACAAGGGCCAAACCAACCACCCAAGAATGGAATCATCGAGCGAAAACACTTGACAACCTCCTGGAAGCAGCTTTTCTTGCCACAAGACCTTTCTCCAATAATTAGGAATCTGATGGTGTCACTATACACATTCCTTAAATTGTTGCCATTTTTGAGTGTTTATTTTTTGGTGTCTAATCCGCATATATATCACCATTGCTCTTGATTTTCTTGACTGTATACCTCTTAACTGTCAACATATACACGTGTGATTTTGTTTATGAAGATTTTTCAATGCCGAGAATCTCTATCAGAGAGTAAAAAAAGCGTAAGATTCACAAAGGTGTAAAACTAAAATGGGATATACCGGGCTGGCATTCGAGTTACAGGAACAAGGGCCAAACCAACCACCCAAGAATGGAATCGTCGAGAGAAAACACTTGACAACCTCCTAGAAGAAGCTTTTCTTGCCATAAGACCTTTCTCCATCAACTAGAAATCTGATGTCGACAATTAACACATTCCTTAAATTGTAGCCATTTTTTGAGTGTTTATTTTTTGGCGTCTAATCCGCATATATATCACCATTGCTCTTGATTTTTTTAACTGTATATATCTTAAATGTCAACATATACACGTGTGATTTAGTTTACGAAGATTTTTCAATGCCGAGAACCTCGACCAGAGAGTAAAAAAGCCGTAAGGTTCACAATGGTGTAAAACTAAAATGGGATATATCGGACTAGGATTCGAGTTACATGAACAAGGACAAAACCAACCACCCAAGAATGGAATCGTCGAGCAAAAACATTTGATAACCTCATGGAAGCAGCTTTTCTTGTCACCTGACCTTTCTCCTCAATTAGGAATCTGATGCTGTCACTAAACACATTCCTTTAATTGTAGCCATTTTTTAGTGTTTATGTTTTGGTGTCTGATCCGCATATATATCACCATTACTCTTGATTTTTTTGACTGTATATCTCTTAAATGTCAATAAATACACGTGTGATTTAGTTTACGAAGATTTTTCAATGCCGAGAACCTCGATCAGAGAGTAAAAAAGGCGTAAGGTTTACAATGGTGTAAAACTAAAATGGGATATACCGGGCTAGGATTCTTGTTACATGAACAAGGGCCTAACCAACCACCCAAGAATGGAATCGTCGAGCGAAAACACTTGACAACTCTCCTGGAAGCAGCTTTTCTTGCCACCAGACCTTTCTCTATCATTTTGGAATCTGATGCCATCACTAAACACAATTCTTAAATTGTAGCCATTTTTTGAGTGTTTATTTTTTCGCGTCTAATCCGCACATATATCACCATTGCTCTTGATTTTCTTGACTCTATATCTCTTAAATGTCAACAAATACACGTGTGATTTTGTTTACGAAGATTTTTCAATGCCGAGGACCTCGAACAGAGAGTAAAAAAGGCGTAAGGTTCACAATGGTGTAAAACTAAAATGGGATATACCAGGATAGGATTCGAGTTACAGGAACAAGGGCCAAACCAACCACCCAAGAATGGAACTGTCGAGCGAAAACACTTGGCAACCTTCCGGAAACAGCTATTCTTGCCACCAGACCTTTCTCCATAAATTAGGAATCTGATGCGATCACTAAACACATTCCTTAAATTATAGCCATTTTTTGAGTGTTTATTTTTTGGTGTCTAATCTGCATATATATCTCCATTCCTTAAATTGTATCCATTTTTTTAGTGTTTATTTTTTGGTGTATAATCCGCATATATATCACCATTGCTCTTGATTTTCTTGACTGTATATATATCTTATATGTCATCATTTACACGTGTGATTTAGTTTACGAATATTTTTCAATGCCTAGAATCTCGATCAGAGAGTAAAAAAGGCGTAAGGTTCACAGTGGTGTAAAACTAAAATGGGATATACCAGGCTAGGATTCGAGTTACAGGAACAAGTACCAAAACAGCCACCCAAGAATGGAATCGTGGAGCGAAAACACTTGACAACCTCCTAGAACACGAGACATTTCTCCATAAATTAGGAATCTAATGCCATAAGTAGACACATTCCTTAAATTGTAGCCATTTTTTAGTGTTTATTTTTTGGTGTCTAATTCGCATATATATCACCATTGTTCTTGATTTTCTTGACTGTATATCTCTTAAATGTCAACATATACACGTGTGATTTAGTTTACGCATATTTTTCAATGCCGAGAACCTCGTTCACAGAGTAAAAAAGGCGTAAGTTTCACAATAGTGTAAAACTAAAATGGGATATACCTGGCTAGGATTCGAGTTACTGGAACAAGTGCCAAAACAAGCACCCAAGAATGGAATCGTCGATCGAAAACACTTCACAACCTCTTGGAAGCAGCTTTTCTTGCCACAAGAACTTTCTCCATAAATTAGGAATATGATGCCATCACTAAACACATTCCTTAAATTGTATCCAATTTATAGTGTTTATTTTTTGGTGTCTAATCCACATATATATCACCATTGCTCTTGATTTTCGTGACTGTATATCTCTTAAATGTCAACATATACACGTGTGAATTAGTTTACGAAGATTTTTCAATGCCAAAAACCTCGATCAGAGAGTAAAAAAGGCGTAAGGTTCATAATGGTGTAAAACTAAAATGGAATATATCGGGATAGGATTCGAGTTACAGGAACAAGTTCCAAACCAACCACCCAAGAATGGAATCGTCGACCGAAAACACTTGAAAACCTCTTGGAAGCAGCTTTTCTTGCCACCAGACATTTCTCCATAAATTAGGAATCTGATGCCGTCACTAGACACATTCCTTAAATTGTAGCCATTTTTTGATTGTTTATTTTTTGGTGTCTAATCCGCATATATATCACCATTGCTCTTGATTTTCTTGACTATATATCTCTTAAATGTCAACATATACAAGTGTGATTTAGTTTACGAAGATTTTTCAATGCCGAGAACCTCGATCAGAGAGTAAAAAAATACGTATGGTTTTCAATGGTGTAAAACTAAAATGGGATATACTTGGCTAGGATTAGAGTTACATGAACAATGGCCAAACCAACCACCCAAGAATGGAATGTCGAGTGAAAACACTTGACAACCTCTCGGAAGCAGCTTTTCTTCCCACCAGACCTTTCTCCTTCAATTAGGAATCTGATGCCGTCACTAAACAAATTCCTTAAATTGTAGCCATTTTTTTAGTGTTTATTTTTTGGTGTCTAATCCGCATATATATCACCATATCTCTTGATTTTCTTGACTGTGTATCTCTTAAATGTCAACATATACACGTATGATTTAGTTTACGAAATTTTTTCAATGCCGAGAACCTCGATCAGAGAGTAAAAAAGGCATAAGGTTTACAATGGTGTAAAACTAAAATGGGATATACCGGGCTAGGATTCGAGTTACAGGAACAAGGGCCAAAGCAACCCCCTAAGAATGGAACCGTCGAGCGAAAACACTTGGCAACCTCCTTGAAGCAGCTTTTCTTGCCACCAGACCTTTCTTCATCAATTAGGAATCTGATGCCGTCACTAAACACATTCCTTAAATTGTAGCCATTTTTTGAGTGTTTATTTTTTGTTATCTAATCCGCATATATATCACCACTGCTCTAGATTTTCTTGATTGTATATCTCTTAAATGTCAACATATACACGTGTGATTTAGTGTACGAAGATTTTTAAATTCCGAGAACCTCGATCAGAGAGTAAAAAAGGTGTAAGGTTCACAATGGTGTAAAACTAAAATGGGATATACCGGGCTAGGATTCGAGTTACAGGAACAAGTGCCAAACCAACCACCCAAGAATGGAAACGTCCAACGAAAACACTTGACAACCTCCTGGAAGCAGCTTTTCTTGCCACGAGGCCTTTCTCCATAAATTGGGAATCTGATGCCGTCACTAGACACATTCCGTAAATTGTAGCTATTTTTTGTGTGTTTATTTTTTGGTGTCTAATCCGCATATAAATAACCATTGCTCTTGATTTTTGTGACTATATATCTCTTAAATGTCAACATATACACGTGTGAATTAGTTTACGAAGATTTTTCAATGACAAAAACCTCGATCAGAGAGTAAAAAAGGCGGAAGGTTCGCAATGGTTTAAAACTAAAATGGGATATAACGGGCTAGGATTCGAGTTACAGAAACAAGTGCCAAACCAAACACCCAAGAATGGAATCGTAGAGCGAAAACACTTGACAACCTCCTGGAAGCAGCTTTTCTTGCCACCAGACCTTTCTCCATCAATTAGGAATCTGATGCCGTCACCAAACGCATTCCTTAAATTGTAGACATTTTTTGAGTGTTTATTTTTTGGTGTCTAATCCGCATATATATCACCATTGCTCTTGATTTTCTTGACTCTATATCTCTTAAATGTCAACATATACACGTGTGATTTTGGTTACGAAGGTTTTTCAATGTCGAGGACCTCGATCAGAGAGTAAAAAAGGCGTAAGGTTCACAATGGTGTAAAACTAAAATGGGATATACCAGGATAGGATTCGAGTTACAGGAACAAGGGCCAAACCAACCACCCAAGAATGGAACTGTCGAGCGAAAACACTTGGCAACCTTCCGGAAACAGCTTTTCTTGCCACCAGACCTTTCTCCATAAATTAGGAATCTGATGCGATCACTAAACACATTCCTTAAAGTATAGCCATTTTTTGAGTGTTTATTTTTTGGTGTCTAATCTGCATATATATCTCCATTCCTTAAATTGTATCCATTTTTTTAGTGTTTATTTTTTGGTGTCTAATCCGCATACATATCACCATTGCTCTTGATTTTCTTGACTGTATATATCTCTTATATGTCAACATATACACGTGTGATTTAGTTTACGAATATTTTTCAATGCCTAGAATCTCGATCAGAGAGTAAAAAAGGCGTAAGGTTCACAATGGTGTAAACTAAAATGGGATATACCAGGCTAGGATTCGAGTTACAGGAACAAGTTCCAAAACAACCACCCAAGAATGGAATCATCGAGCGAAAACATTTGACAACCTCCTGGAACACGAGACCTTTCTCCATAAATTAGGAATCTGATGCCATCAGTAGACACATTCCTTAAATTGTAGCCATTTTTGAGTGTTTATTTTTTGGTGTCTAATCCGCATATATATCACCATTGCTCTTGATTTTCTTGACTGTATATCTCTTAAATGTCAACATATACACGTGTGATTTAGTTTACGCAGATTTTTGAATGCCGAGAACCTCGTTCACAGAGTAAAAAAAGCGTAAGTTTCACAATAGTGTAAAACTAAAATGGGATATACCTGGCTAGGATTCGAGTTACTGGAACAAGTGCCAAAACAAGCACCCAATAATGGAATCGTCGATCGAAAACACTTAACAACCTCTTGGAAGCAGCTTTTCTTGCCACAAGAACTTTCTCCATAAATTAGGAATATGATGCCGTCACTAGACACATTCCTTAAATTGTATCCATTTTTTAGTGTTTATTTTTTGGTGTCTAATCCACATATATATCACCATTGCTCTTGATTTTCGTGACTGTATATCTCTTAAATGTCAACATATACACGTGTGAATTAGTTTACGAAGATTTTTCAATGCCGAAAACCTCGATCAGAGAGTAAAAAAGGCGTAAGGTTCATAATGGTGTAAAACTAAAATGGAATATATCGGGATAGGATTCGAGTTACAGGAACAAGTTCTAAACCAACCACCCAAGAATGGAATCGTCGAGCGAAAACACTTGAAAACCTCCTGGAAGCAGCTTTTCTTGCCGCCAGACATTTCTCCATAAATTAGGAATCTGATGCCGTCACTAAACAAATTCCTTAAATTGTAGCCATTTTTGGTGTTTATTTTTTGGTATCTAATCCGCATATATATCACCATTGCTCTTGATTTTCTTGACTGTGTATCTCTTAAATGTCAACATATACACGTGTGATTTAGTTTACGACGATTTTTCAATGTCGAGAACCTCGATCAGAGAGTAAAAAAGGCATAAGGTTTACAATGGTGTAAAACTAAAATGGGATATACCGGGCTAGGATTCGAGTTACAGGAACAAGGGCCAAACCAACCCCCTAAGAATGGAACCGTCGAGCGAAAACACTTGGCAACCTCCTTGAAGCAGCTTTTCTTGCCACCAGACCTTTCTTTATGAATTAGAAACTTGATGTCGTCACTAAACACATTCCTTAAATTGTATCCATTTTTATAGCGTTTATTTTTTATGTCTAATCCGCATATATATCACCATTGCTCTGGATTTTCTTTACTGTATATCTCTTAAATGTCAACATATACACGTGTGATTTAGTGTCGAATATTTTTAAATTCCGAGAACCTCGATCAGAGAGTAAAAAAGGCGTGAGGTTCACAGTGGTTTAAAACTAAAATGGGATATGCCGGGCTTGGATTCCAGTTATAGGAACAAGTGCCAAACTAACCACCCAAGAATGGAATCGTCGAGCGAAAACACTTGACAACCTCCTGGAAGCAGCTTTTCGTGCCACGAGACCTTTCCCCATAAATTGGGAATCTGATGCCGTCACTAGACACATTCCGTAAATTGTAGTCATTTTTTGTGTGTTTATTTTTTGGTGTCCAATCCGCATATATATATAACCATTGCTCTTGATTTTTGTGACTATATATCTCTTAAATGTCAACATATACACGTGTGAATTAGTTTACGAAGATTTTTTAATGACAAAAACCTCGATTAGAGAGTAAAAAAGGCTGAAGGTTCACAATGGTTTAAAACTAAAATGGGATATAACGGGCTAGGATTCGAGTTACAGAAACAAGTGCCAAACCAAACACCCAAGAATGGAATCGTAGAGCGAAAAAACTTGACAACCTCCTGGAAGCAGCTTTTCTTGCCACCAGACCTTTCTCCATCAATTAGGAATCTGATGCCGTCACCAAACGCATTCCTTAAATTGTAGACATTTTTTGAGTGTTTATTTTTTGGTGTCTAATCCGCATATATATCACCATTGCTCTTGATTTTCTTGACTCTATATCTCTTAAATGTCAACATATAAACGTGTGATTTTGTTTACGAAGGTTTTTCAATGCCGAGAACCTCGATCATAGAGTAAAAAGGCGTAAGGTTCACAATGGTGTAAAACTAAAATGGGATACACCGGGCTATGATTCGAGTTACAGGAACAAGGGCTAAACTAATAATCCAAGAATGGAATCGTCTAGCGAAAACACTTGACAACCTCTTGGAAGCAGCTTTTCTTGTTACCAGACTTTTCTCCATGAATTAGGAATCTTATGCCATCACTATACACATTCCTTAAATTGTAGCGATTTTTGAGTGTTTATTTTTTGGTGTCTAATCCGCATATATATCCCCATTTCTCTTGATTTTCTTGACTGTATATCTCTTAAATGTCAACATATACACGTGTGATTTAGTTTACGAAGATTTGTCAATGCCGAGAACCTCGATTAGAGAGTAAAAAAGGCGTAAGGTTCACATTGGTGTAAAACTAAAATGGGATATAACGGGCTAGAATTCGTGTTACATGAACAAGGGCCGAACCAACCACCCAAGAATGGAATAGTCAAGCGAAAACACTTGACAACCTCCTGGAAGCAGCTTTTCTTGCCACAAGACCTTTCTCCATTAAATATGAATCTGATGCCGTCACTAAACACATTCCTTAAATTGTAGCCATTTTTGAGTGTTTATTTGTTTACGAAGATTTTTCGATGCCGAGAACCTCGATCAGAGAGTAAAAAAGGCGTAAGGTTCATAATGGTTTAAAACTAAAATAGGATATACTGGGCTAGGATTCGAGTTACAGGAACAAGGGACAAAACAACCACCCAAGAATGGAATCGTCGAGCGAAAACACTTGGCAACCTCCTGTAAGCAGCTTTTCTTGCCACCAGACCTTTCTCCATCGTTTTGAAATCTGATGCCGACACAAAACACATTGCCTAAATTGTATCCATTTTTGAGTGTTTATTTTTTGGTGTCTAATCCGCATATATATCACCATTATTCTTGATTTTCTTGACTGTATATCTATTAAATGTTAACATATACACGTGTGATTTAGTTTACAAAGATTTTTCAATGCCGAGAACCTCGATCAGAGAGTAAAATAGGCGTAAGGTTCACAATGGTGTAAAACTAAAATGGAATATACCGGGCTAGGATGCAAGTTATAGGAACAAGGGCCAAACCAACCACCCAAGAATGCAATCGTCTAGCGAAAAAACTTGACAACCTCTTGGAGGCAGCTTTGCTTGCCACCAGACTTTTCTCCATCAATTAGGAATCTGATGACGTCACTATACACATTCCTTAAATTGTAGCCATTTTTTGAGTGTTTATTATTTGGTGTCTAATCCGCAGATATATCACCATTGCTCTTGATTTTCTTGATTGTATATCTCTTAAATGTCAACATATACACATGTGATTTTGTTTACGAAGATTTTTCAATGCCGAGAACCTCAATCAGAGAGTAAAAAAGGCGTAAGGTTCACATTAGTGTAAAACTAAAATGGGATATACCAGGCTATGATTCGAGTTACAAGAACAAGGGCCAAACCAACCACCCATGATTGGAATCGTCTAGCGAAAATACATGACAACCTCGTGGAAGCAGCTCTTCTTGCCACCAGACTTTTCTCTATCAATTAGGAATCTAATGCCATCACTATACACATTCCTTAAATTGTAGCCATTTTTTAGTGTTTCTTTTTTGGTGTCTAATCCGCATATATATCATCATTGCTCTTGATTTTCTTGAATGTATATCTCTTAAATGTCAACATATACACGTGTTATTTTGTTTACGAAGATTTTTCAATGCCGAGAACCTCGATTAGAGAGTAAAAAAGACGTAAGGTTCACAATGGTGTAAAACTAAAATGGGATATACCGGGCTAGGATTCGAGTTACAGGAACAAGGGCCAAAACAAGCACCCAAGAATGGAATCGTCGAGCGAAAACACTTGACAACCTACTGTAAGCAGCTTTTCTTACCACCAGACTTTTCTGCATCATTAAGGAATCTGATGCCGTCACAAAACACATCGCTTAAATTGTAGCCATTTTTTGAGTGTTTATTTTTTGGTGTCTAATCCGCATATATATCACCATTACTCTTGATTTTCTTGACTGTATATCTATTAAATGTTAACATATACACGTGTGATTTAGTTTACGAATATTTTTCAATGCCGAGAACCTCGATCAGATTGTAAAAAGGCGTAAGGTTCACAATGGTGTAAAACTAAATTGGAATATACCGGGATAGGATTCAAGTTACAGGAACAAGGGCCAGACCAACCACCCAAGAAATGAATCGTCTAGCGAAAACACTTGACAACCTCTTGGAAGCAGCTTTTCTTGCCACCAGACTTTTCTCCATCAATTAGTAATCTGATGACGTCATTATACACATTCCTTAAATTGTAGCCATTTTTTAAGTGTTTATTTTTTGGTGTCTAATCCGCATATATATCACCATTGCTCTTGATTTTCTTGACTATGTATCTCTTAAAAGTCAACATATAGACGTGTGATTTAGTTTACGAAGATTTTTCAATGCCGAGAACCTCGATTAGAGAGTAAAAAAGGCGTAAAGTTCATAATGGTGTAAAACTAAAATGGGATATACCAGGCTAGGATTTGAGTTACAGGAACAAGTGCCAAACCAACCACCCAAGAATGGAATCATCGAGCGAAAACACTTGACAACCTCCTGGAAGCAGCTTTTCTTGCCACAAGACCTTTCTCCATTAATTAGGAATCTGATGGTGTCACTATAAACATTCCTTAAATTGTAGCCATTTTTTAGTGTTTATTTTTTGGAGTCTGATCCGCATATATATCACCATTGCTCTTGATTTTCTTGACTGTATACCTCTTCAATGTCAACACATACACGTGTGATTTTGTTTACGAAGATTTTTCAATGCCAAGAACCTCGATCAGAGAGTAAATAGGCGTAAGGTTCACAAATGTGTAAAACTATAATGGGATATATCGTGCTGGCATTCGAGTTACAGGAACAAGGGCCAAACCAACCTCCCAAGAATGGAATCATCGAGCGAAAACACTTGACAACCTCCTGGAAGCAGCTTTTCTTGCCACCAGACCTTTCTCCATGTGACAACCGGTGATTTACGGCACCTAATTACGTGATTTACATGTTTTTAACGTGATAATAAATAGTGTTTAAGACGTAAATTAACTTAATTAGGCCTTTGGAGTGCCTAGGAATGTTTATCTGACTTTATAGTACGCGTATGAAGATTCGCGTGGAGTCTGCGGAACATCAAACGACAACGAACTGATACCGTACAAAATACTGACAACGCCACTATTATACGCCTTTTGATTTTTAAAAATTTTATGCTTTCGACACTTACGGAGTTTGGGTTGCGATATCGGGTCTCGTAGGCATTACGGGCCACTTACACATGAGATGGGCTTGTGGGCCCTGGGCCCAAGCCCAAAACCCACAAGCCTAAACCTGCACATAATATAATAGATCTCTTCCTTAAGAATCTATACAAAATCTTACTAAATCTCTCCAAAATCTCTACAAAATCTTGTAGAGATTCTTGTCTCAAAAATGGAAGCCACAAGATCTCTATAAGATCTCAACATCTCTATAAAAGACCTCACTCTCTCTCGGTTATGCATCCAGGCAACACAAACACACAAGAGGTTTCATCTTCTCTACAAACCTCAGACTAAAACAAACACGCACACACTCAGATTACCCTCTTCTCTTTCATTTCAAATTTAACCTAAGCTGATCATCTACAAACACAGCCGTTTTCCCTCTCCACCCTCACGCCTCCGGTCGCCGGAGGAGCTCCGGTGTCGGCCATAACTTCGACAAACAACCCCACTTCTCGTGATGCTTCGCGTCAGACAAGCCGGAGCCAGTTTCTGGTAGATCTCCGACCGTCGCACCCCACCCCCTTCTTCGTTGTGTGTAACCGGCCGACCACCACCACCACCACCGTTTGGTGGTGGTGCGATAACGAAACGAAGAGAGATAGGGAGAGACTGAGAAGAGAGAGAGAACAGCGACAGTGGGAGCGGCGCCGCCGCTCACGGCGGCGGCAGGGGTGACGACGGTGGTGTGATGGTCCGACGAGTATCACGGTAACCCACCCTCCGATGTTTACTTCTTCTTTAATTGAAGTTCGATGATGATGACAGTGATCTTATGTTGAAAATGTTCGATCTTGGGTCAGCCTTGTTCAAGTCAGGTTTGGGTTAGATGCGGCTCGTTCAGTCTCGGATCTGTGGTTCGGGTTCATGTCACACCCCCAAAATCCACCATGCGGAGTATCACCGCTTGCAGGAATGACATGACCAGGATCGAGCCACCAATCATATTGAACAACGCATTTAAGTTAATAAAACCAACCACAATATAATTGGTGACCTAAACAAGGTAACCGACTTAAAGTTAACAGCGGAAGCATAAAACGTAAGTCCAAAACATAAGTCCATAGTTCATAAGTTTAAAGACCAAAACATAAGTTCCATAAGTTCATAAAGTTTATTTATTGAGCACGGGACATAATAGTCCATGTCCCACAACGACCTCCTCCTCGTGCAAGCTCCATAAGCATCTAGCGACCTGTAAGGCATGTAACAACGAGTCAACAACAAAGTTGAGTGAGTTCACGTTTGGTTGTTTAGTTTTAAGTTGTTTCCGAAAATATGGTTTGTCTTTCGTTGGCTTACTTGCCGTGGGGGTTACCCTATAGTTAAAAGTATGATTAACCAGTTCCTTCTTTATTACCCAAACCATATCCATAATTAGTGGGGACTTCCCCATGTGAACCACTAGACCGATATCGACAACTGACGAACAATAATGTGCCCTACGTCAATGTTCTATCATCATTGACAGTTTGCCATAGTCCATTAGTACACGCCCGTCCGACTGGCACGGTGTGAGGTTTGTTAAACCTAATAGCGCTATTAACTAATGACCCGCTCGCCATTGGCCTCGGCGATTAAGTCGATATAAGATGAGGGACTGAATGATAGAGTTTTGTCTAGTAAGTTTTAAGATTGTTGTCCTACCCAAGGAGGACGAACGTACGCATTCTACCCAAGGAGAATACGCAGGATTAATATTGGCATCCTACCTATGGAGGATGGCCGTACATATCCTACCCAAGGAGGATATGTAGGTTCCATTTTAGTTTCTTAACCCGTTCCCAAACCACCGGGAAACCCATGCCTTATAGAAAGTGAGAACTCACCTCGGTTGCTCGGTTTGACTCTCAAAAATAGCTAACAGTCAAGGTCGGTCAATCACGTCCTAATATGATTACCAGTTAGTCATTTAGTGGTTTTCAAATAGAGCACAAAGTTCCTACACGTATCTATCACATAACATGCATCACTTTAACGGTTTATGCCCATATAAGCTTCCCATCTATTCATGTTCATAAGCAAATATACGACATTGCACATAACACTTTTATTGACATATAACATGTTAGATCATTCTCAGATAACCTACCCGACATTTAGACACGCTAAATACTAATTATGTCATTTCAGCTTTAATCTTCAAAACTGGGCTGTTTTCGGGGATTTTAATAAAATAGTTAACTTATTTAAAAAATTCTCAACTTTTTACAGAAAGTCTTAAACGATCCAAATACTATTGTGTAAAAATCTCGGGATCTAATTCATTAACAATATTTTATAAAAATTTATTTACCAGACTGCAATCAGATTCATTACTTTCTGACTGCAGTCCAAATAATAATTTCTTTAAAATTCATCGTAAGTCTGATTGATGAAATTCCAGTGGGAGAATTACAACCACATCAGTGTCCATCTACAGTACAAATTTCGTGACCTGATTCTACATAAATTTCCAGTTATGACTAAAAACATATCACCCACTTACTGTGGTAAAAACTCAGTTTTAGCTGCTGGTACAAAACGGGTCCTTAAAAATAGTAAACTATCTCAAAAAATTACGATTCCAGTGCCATTGGATCTGTTTTTCGAAAATACATAATTTAGGCTTCATAAAATCAGTTTTTCGATTTATTATGATCTGATTACAGCCAGTTGAAGTTGGCTGAAAATACCAATCAGCTTCCTGTCTTCACCTTTAAATTTTCTAACGCGTGTTCGATTGATTCCGTTAACATATTTAGCGATCAAAAACGACATTTAACATTAACAGGTAATCATCAAGTAATCAACAACATATCAAAACAACTTTATTTCATCAAGATTTCATCTTATTTCATCATCATGTTTAGCTTTATGTTCAAGACTTATGTTTATGATCTTTTAGTGTTCTTTATCATAATATAACTATTAACCGTCAAACAAATGAGAAGTAAACAAAGATCAAAGGAGCTTACAACTAGCTTAAAACTAGGGAAGAACTCTAGTGAACAAGATGATGAGAATGGTGTGAGAAAGCAAGAAACAAAGTCCTATGAAGCTCTACAAGTTGCAACTTCCTTTAATCACCTTATATGCTTGGATGGGACTTGAATAAAGGATGAAGATGGTGGTTTAGTGGTGGTGATGGGGGCGGTTAAGGGAGGCATAGAGAGGGAGAGAAGAGAGTGAAAGTGTGAGTGTGAAAATTGTGAATGATGGTGATATATAAGGCTCCATACTTAAAGGATTTGTTCATATGTTTTAGTTACTTCAACAAGCAAAGATCTAATAAACAAATGCAATATAATCTAATCAAATATATGAGGCATGGTGCAAAAAATTTGGTGGGTCCACATGGGGACCGAATTCGGTTTAGGGGGGGTTGGATGTAAAATTTGCAACTAAATTGTAAACATAAGTTAAGATTTTAAGTATAACTTCCATATGTTAGCTAGTTGCTTTTTAGTGGGTGTTATGGTGAACGGGGACCACGACTAGTCAAGAAATAATAAAACAATGTGTGTGGCAAAAATTTAGTGTCCCGGGTAATGTCCGGTCGTTCGGTTAAATACCGTTTCGTTAAAGTGTTTAATTATTCCGTAAAGTGTCTATTATATATATTTTTGTAACACTTTTAATTCCTAACACATAGGAGAATATACATGACCATTTAGTAAATTTTCTGCACAAGACTAGTGTGTTAACAAACACATGTAAGTATGACGCAGTAATCAGAAGCAGTTAAGTAATTCAGTACAGTTATCAAGTACTTTTTATTTAACATTAATTAATCGTACGGATACATGTAATTACGAGGGTTGTCACATTCTCCCCCTGTTAAGAAAATTTCGTCCTGAAATTTAGTGCGCAGTTACTGAGGATGCTAGTTAAGTTGCGGTGTTTACTGGCTTTTCCTGGGGTGTCACATCATCCCCCCGTTGATTTGGAATTTCATCCCGAAATTCTGCAGTAGCTTCAGCCTCAGTAGTGGTTGCACTTTTCTTAAACAACTGGGGATACTTGAGTTTCATTTGGTCCTCTCGTTCCCAGGTATACTCTGGGCCACGACGGGAATCCCAACGAACTCGAACAAGAGGTATTCTGGTGCGCTTGAGGATCTTAACATCTCGGTCTGTGATTTCAACTGGTTCCTCGACGAATCGCAACTGGTCGTCGATTGTGAGCTCCTTTAAGGGAACTATGAGGGTCTCATCTGACATACACTTCTTCAGATTCGACACATGGAAAACATTGTGAACTCCGCTGAGTTCTGTCGGTAGATTCAGCTTGTAGGCCACCTTGCCAATCTTCTCAATGATTTCGAAGGGTCCGACATATCGCGGATTGAGTTTGCCTTGTTGCCAAAACGAACTACACCTTTCCAAGGTGAGACTTTGAGTAGCACTCGATCCCCAACCTAGAACTCGAGTGGTTTTCGTCGCTTATCTACATAGCTTTTCTGGCGGTCACGAGCTGCCGCCATTCGTGGTCGTATCTGGACAATTCTCTCGGTTGTATCTACTACAAGTTCTGGGCCAGTGATTTGGCTGTCACCAACTTCTGCCCAACAGAGAGGTGATCGGCACTTACGTCCATACAATGCCTCGAACGGAGCGGCCTGGATACTGGTGTGGTAACTGTTGTTATATGAAAATTCTATTAACGGGAGGGGTTTTTCCCAGCCATTACCAAAATCGATTACACATGCCCTAAGCATGTCTTCAAGGGTTTGGATGGTGCGTTCAGACTGTCCATCCGTCTGTGGATGATAAGCGGTGCTCATATCTAAGCGTGGACCAAAAGACTTGTGCATAGCTTGCCACAATTCAGATGTAAAAGGTGGGTCACGATCAGAAATGATGGAGGTTGGCACTCCATGCCTCGATACTACTTCCTTTAGGTATATGTCTGCTAGAGTAGAAAACTTATCGGTTTCCTTGATAGCCAGAAAATGTGCAGACTTGGTCAATCGATCCACTATCACCCAAATAGTGTCATTTCCGCGTTGAGACCTAGGCAGACCAGTAACAAAATCCATGGAAATTTGCTCCCATTTCCATTTAGGTATCTCTGGTTGTTGAAGTAGGCCTGATGGTTTCTGATATTCAGTGTTGACTCTGGCACAAGTCAAACATTTGCTAACGTAGGTTGCTATGTGGGCTTTCATACCAGGCAACCAGTATGTAGTCTTGAGATCGTGGTACATCTTATCCGAACCAGGATGTACCGAATAACGAGACTTGTGCGCTTCATCCATCACAAGCTCGCGTAAGTTTCAATAAAGTGGAACCCAGATGCGCCCTGTTACGTAGTAAGCGCCGTCTTCCTTTCATTCTAGCCGCTACCTCGATCCTCGTAAGGACTTAGCCCTGATGTTTTCTGTTTTCAATGCTTCGACCTGAGCATCACGAATTTGAGCAGGAAGACTAGATTGGATGGTAAGTTGTAACGCTCGCACACGTTTAGGTATAGTATCCCTTCGACTGAGGGCGTCGGCCACAACATTGGCTTTTCCCGGATGGTACTTGATCGCACATTCGTAATCATTCAAGAGCTCGACCCATCGACGTTGTCGCATGTTTAACTCCTTTTGCTTGAAGATATGCTCGAGACTCCTGTGATCGGTGTAAATGGTGCATTTGGTACTGTACAGGTAATGTCTCTATATCTTAAGTGCGAAAACAACTACTCCCAGCTCCAAGTCATGCGTAGTGTAGTTCCTTTCATGAACTTTAAGTTGGCGCAATGCGTACGCAATGAACTTGTCACGTTGCATCAACTCGCAACCAAGTCCTTGAATGGAAGCGTCGCAATAAACCACAAAATCATCTGTGCCCTCAGGCAATGAGAGGATAGGCGCGCTACAAAGTCTATCTTTCAAGTGCTGAAAAGCAGATTCCTGTACATCACCCCAATGATAGGTGACACCCTTCTGAGTCAGCGAAGTGAGAGGTTGCGCAATCTTGGAGAAATCCTTGATGAATCTTCTGTAGTATCCTGCCAAGCCCAAGAATTGACGGATTTCTATTGGTGTACGAGGTGCAGGCCAGTTCTTGATCAAGTCTACCTTGGATGGATCCACATGAATCCCATCCTTGTTTACTACATGGCCTAGAAAGTGGACTTCGCGAAGCCAGAAGTCACATTTCGAAAATTTGGTATACAATTGCTCTGCTCGAAGAAGTTCCAGCATAAGTCGTAGATGCTGCTCGTGTTCCTCCTGACTCTTAGAATAGATCAGGATGTCGTCGATGAAAACAATAACGAACTTATCCAGGTAAGGTTTGCATACTCGGTTCATGAGATCCATGAAGACCGCTGGTGTGTTCGTCAGTCCGAAAGGCATAAC
The DNA here is from genome assembly GCA_030545235.1 of Helianthus tuberosus. NCBI lineage: Eukaryota > Viridiplantae > Streptophyta > Magnoliopsida > Asterales > Asteraceae > Helianthus > Helianthus tuberosus. The sequence goes on along the minus strand of JARYGA010058820.1, from coordinate 84,884 downwards.
CAGAAACTCGTAATGCCCATAACGAGTTCTGAATGCTGTTTTGGAGACGTCCTCATCTCGGACTCTCAGCTGATGGTATCCCGACCTCAGGTCATTCTTGGAATAGAAACTCGACCCTTGCAACTGGTCGAATAAGTCATCAATACGTGGGAGAGGATAACGATTCTTCACGGTCACCTTGTTGAGTTCGACGTAGTCTATACACATCCTGAAAGTACCGTCTTTCGTCTTCACAAACAAGACTGGAGCTCCCCAGGGCGAAGAGCTAGGAGGTATGAAACCCTTTTCCAAGAGTTCTTGTAGTTGCGTGGATAGTTCTTCAAGTTCTGACGGAGCTAGTCGATAAGGTGCACGAGCTATTGGTGCTGCTCCAGGAGCTAGCTCGATTTGAAACTCGACTTGTCGATGAGGCGGAAGACCGGGTAATTTCTCAGGAAATATCTCAGGAAAATCACGTACAATAGGTATGTCTTCTATCTTCCTTTCTTCCGAGGATGTATCAGAAACGAGGGCAAGAATAGCAGTGTGGCCCTTTCGCAAACACTTCTGGGCCTTAAGGAAAGAGATGATGCCTACGACAGCACCACTCTTGTCGTCATGAATCACGAGGGGTTCTTTCCCAGAACGAGGGATGCGGACAATCTTCTCGTTGCAGAGAATTTCTGCTTGCTGATGAGATAACCAATCCATCCCAATAACAACGTCGAAACTACCCAGAACGATAGGAATAAGATCGATAGAGAAGGTCTGACCAGCTAAGACGAGGTTACAACCCTTAACTATGTGCGTGGCCTCGAGACTTTTACCGTTTGCTAGCTCTATCGTGTGCTTGGTGTTCAAAAGTGTTGGAGTGCGCTTAAGCGTTCGACTAACTTTTAAGGACACATAACTTGTATCGGCACCCGAATCGAATAAAACAGTAACAAAGAAATCATCCAGAAGAAACTTACCCATCACAACGTTGGGATCGTTCCTTGCATCACCCTGACCTAGCACGAAAACACGTCCCCTGGCACCATTGCCATTATTGTTACCCCCGTTGTTGCCTCCATTGTTGCCTCCATTGTTGTTACCGTTTCCTTGGTTGTTGTTATTCTGATTCTGGTTCAGCTGAGGATAGTTCCTCTTAAAGTGGCCTTCAGTGCCACACTGAAAGCATCCTTTATTGCCCTGCTGCTGCTGGTGGTTCTGTGGAGCTTGTTGTTGTTGTTGGCGATTCTGATTTGCTAGTCGTGCGCTCCTACAATCCTTTGCTTCATGACCAAACTTGTTACATCTTAGACAACGACCCTTGTTGCACTGCCCGCTATGATTCTTGTTGCACCGGTTGCACTTGGGGTGGTTCCCTCAGTATCCACCCTGTCCTTGATTACCAGAAGATTGCTGACCAGGACTCTGGTAGCCATCAGTCTTTCGCTGCTGAGACTGAACTGAAGTAGAACCCTTGCCTGAATTTCCATCCCACTTGCGCTTGTCATCACTGGGAGCATCAGTAGTAGTAGCGCTAATTTGCTTGGGCAGCTGGTTCTGCTCAACTGCCTGATCAGTGAGACGATGAGCCAACTTGATGATTTCCTGAATGGTGCCAAGATTAGCTGAGGTCACGTGGCTTTGAATTTCTGGCACCAAACCCTTAAGGTACAACTCAATACGCTTGATAGGAGGATCCACCATAGTGGGACACTGGATGGCTAATTCGTTCGACCTCTTTGTGTATGCCTCGATTTCAGACCCCGTCATCTTCAGATTGAAAAATTCTACCTCTAGCTTGTGGATGTCGTCACGACTACAGTACTCTTGTTTTATCAGTTCTTTGAAACCGTTCCATGGGGTGGCATTAGCAACCGCCAGCCCTAGCAGTTGAACCTGTGCTTTCCACCATGTTAACGCAACACCTTCAAGTGTTCCAGTAGCATATTTCACCCTATGATCTTCAGGGCATTCACACATCTCGAAAACAGACTCAAGCTTCTCGAACCAGTGAAGAAGACCTACAGCTCCTTCTGTGCCGCTGAAAGTACTAGGTCGGCAATCCATGAACATTTTGAACGTACATACTGGAGGTTGAGCATGCTGACCTCCTGCAGGGACAGCTGCGAGTGCCTCAGCCACTCATTCGTTGATTAGAGCCATCAGCTCGGCTTGTGTCATGTTGATACCACCACGTCCTTCGCGTCCATTCATGATCTTCACAATGAAGCGATCATAGGTGAGAAACGTGTGGTGAAAGTGCGTAAGTGTGGGATGATAGAAGAGAGTAAACACACAGGGTTTCAATTATCAGTTGTTATATTAACTAAGCATGCAATGTACTATGTAAACTAATAGACAGGCAATGTAAGCATGAACCATATCACCTATGGTGTTGAGTCTTGCACGTGGAGTGAAGCGTCGTTGTGGATCGTTGAGCACTGTACAGGTTATTGTCTGGTTTTATCAAAAAGCTTTTCCCCTTTTTAAAACCAAGTTCGCTATAACCAATGGCTCTGATACCAATCTGTCACACCCCCAAAATCCACCATGCGGAGTATCACTGCTTGGAGGCGTGACATGACCAGGATCGAGCCACCAATCATATTGAACAACGTATTTAAGTTAATAAAACCAACCACAATATAATTGGTGACCTAAAGAAGGTAACCGACTTAAAGTTAACAGCGGAAGCATAAAACGTAAGTCCAAAACATAAGTTCATAGTTCATAAGTTTAAAGACCAAAACATAAGTTCCATAAGTTCATAAAGTTTATTTATTGAGCACGGGACATAATAGTCCATGTCCCACAATGACCTCCTCCTCGTGCAAGCTCCATAAGCATCTAGCGACCTGTAAGGCATGTAACAACGAGTTAACAACAAAGTTGAGTGAGTTCACGTTTGGTTGTTTAGTTTTAAGTTGTTTCCGAAAACACGGTTTGTCTTTCGTTGGCTTATTTGTTGTGGGGGTTACCCCATAGTTGAAAGTATGATTAACCAGTTCCTTCTTTATTACCTAAACCATATCCATAATTAGTAGGGACTTCCCCATGTGAACCACTAGACCGATATCGACAACTGACGAACAATAATTTGCCCTACGTCAATGTTCTATCATCATTGACAGTTTGCCATAGTCCATTAGTAAACACCCGTCCGACTGGCACGGTGTGAGGTTTGTTAAACCTAATAGCGCTATTAACAAATGACCCGCTCGCCATTGGCCTCGGCGATTAAGTCGATATAAGATGCGGAACTGAATGATAGAGTTTTATCTAGTAAGTTTTAAGATTGTTGTCCTACCCAAGGAGGACGAACGTACGTATTCTACCCAAGGAGAATACGCAAGATTAATATTGGCATCCTACCTATGGAGGATGGCCGTATATATCCAACCCAAGGAGGATATGTAGGTTCCATTTTAGTTTCTTAACCCGTTCCCAAACCACCGGGAAACCCATGCCTTATAGAAAGTGTGAACTCACCTCGGTTGCTCGGTTTGACTCTCAAAAATAGCTAACAGTCAAGGTCGGTCAATCACGTCCTAATATGATTACCAGTTAGTCATTTAGTGGTTTTCAAATAGAGCACAAAGTTCCTACACGTATCTATCACATAACATGCATCACTTTAACGGTTTATGCCCATATAAGCTTCCCATCTATTCCCGTTCATAAGCAAATATACGACATTGCACATAACACTTTTATTGACATATAACATGTTAGATCATTCTCAGATAACCTACCCGACATTTAGACACGCAAACTCAACTTTTTCAGAAAGTCTTAAACGATCCAAATATTATTGTGTAAAAATCTCGGGGTCCAATTCATTACCAATATTTTATAAAAAATTTATTTACCGGACTGCAATCAGATTCATTACTTTCTGACTGTAGTCCACGGAATAATTTCTTTAAAATTCATCGTATGTCCGATTGATGAAATTCTAGTGGGAGAATTACTAGGACATCAGTGTCCATCTACAGTACAAATTTCGTGACCTGATTCTACATAAATTTCCAGTTATGACTAAAAACATATCACCCACTTACTGCGGTAAAAACTCAGCTTTAGATGCTGTTACAAAACGGGTCCTTAAAAATAGTAAACAACCTCGAAAAATTACGATTCTAGTGCTACTGGATCTGTTTTTCGAAAATACATAATTTAGGCTTCAGAAAATCAGTTTTTCGATTTATTATGATCTGTTTACAGCCAGTTGAAGTAGGCTGAAAATGCCAATCAGCTTCCTGTTATCAGCTTTAAATTTTCTAACGCGTGTTCGATTGATTCCGTTAACATGTTTAGTGATCAACAACGACATTTAACATTAACAAGTAATCATCAAGTAATCAGCAACATATCAAAACAACTTTATTTCATCAATATTTCATCTTATTTCATCATCATGTTTAGCTTTATGTTCAAGACTTATGTTTATGATCTTTTAGTGTTCTTCAACATAATATAACTATTAACCATCAAACAAATGAGAAGTAAACAAAGATCAAAGGAGCTTACAACTAGCTTAAAGCTAGGGAAGAACTCTAGTGAACAAGATGATGAGAATGGTGTGAGAAAGCAAGAAACAAAGTCCTATGAAGATCCACAAGTTGCAACTTCCATGAATCACCTTATATGCTTGGATGGGACTTGAATAAAGGATGAAGATGGTGGTTTAGTGGTGGTGATGGGGGCGGTTAAGGGAGGCCGAGAGAGGGAGAGAAGAGAGTGAAAGTGTGAGTGTGAAAATTGTGAATGATGGTGATATCTAAGGCTCCATACTTAAAGGATTTGTTCATATGTTTTAGTTACTTCAACAAGAAAAGATCTAATAAACAAATTCAATATAATCTAATCAAATATATGAGGCATCGCACAAAAAATATGGTGGGTCCACATGGGGACCGAATTCGGTTTAAGGGGGGGGGGGGGTTGGATGTAAAATTTGCAACTAAATTGTAAACATAATTTAGATTTCAAGTATAACTTCCATATGTTAGCTAGTTGCTTTTTAGTGGGTGTTATGGTGAACGAGGACCACGACTAGTCAAGAAATAATAAAACAATGTGTGTGGCAAAAATTTAGTGTCCCGGGTAATGTCCGGTCATTCGGTTAAATATCGTTTCGTTAAAGTGTTTAATTATTCCGTAAAGTGTCTATTATATATATTTTTGTAACACTTTTAATTCCTAACACATAGGAGAATATTCAGGACCATTTAGTAAATTTTCTGCACAAGACTAGTGTGTTAACAAACACATGTAAGTATGACGAAGTAATCAGAAGCAGTTAAGTAATTCAGTACAGTCATCAAGCACTTTTTATTTAACATTCTTTAATCGTACGGATACATGTAATTACGAGGGTTGTCATAGTTCAGCTCAGATCGGGTGCGGTTCGGTCAGATTGGTCAACTTCAGATGTGGTTCAGGTCAACTCGGTAAACCGAGTTAACTCGGTTAACTCAGACAACGCGAGTCAACCCGGTTCACTCGGTCAACTGGTCAACTCAGTCTCGGTCAACTTTTCTATGTTTCGACATGAAGATTTGGTAAATAATTAACATGAAGATTAATATTTACGTTTTAACATAGTTTTAATGGATTACGTGAAATACGAGCTCTCGAACAGAACAAATTAGTGAATTTTAGTTAAAAATTTACTTGGATTATTTATTATCATTGATTATACAAAACTGTTGTTGAATCTTGTTGAATTTTGAAAAATAACGACAACTTGTGTTGTCAGGGCCGTCCAAAAACAGAGGAAACTCTGCCCGTTTTTCGAGAAAATCCGTAAAAATAACGTGTTTTATTATAAACCAAAACCATCGGATACAAATAATCTTTTAGAAAAACATATACAAATATACGATTACTTTCGACGGTGTTTTATAAATATGACTTCTTTTCGTAAAAATAAATATATTGTATATTTATTTTAACAATCAAACAACACGACGATCCTTTTACTAAAATAAATATAGTTTATATGTTTATTTCAATTATCGAGCAACACGAATCCGTTTTATAAAAATAAATATAGTTTATATATTTATTTCCAATATCATACAAAACAAATCCTTTTATAAATAAATATAACTATATATTTATTTCCTACATAAATAAGTCGAAATCTTTTATAAAATAAATATAGTCATATTTATTTTCAAACACGACAACTCGACGATTCTTTTATAAAATAAATATAACTTTTCATATTTATTTTATACGTCGGAACGGCATATATGAATATTTTGACAAAGATCATACGAAACGTGATATATAATACGAGTTTGTTATATATTATTTTCACGTAAATATTCTTTTATACACATACGATTTCTCGTGACGACTAACGCGATGATAACGATATTTTTATATAAATATTTATATATTTTAATCTCACAAGAACTAAGTGTTTTTTTAAGACTTAGAAAAATAATGCCGATAATAGACAAAACTTAACAAGTATAACTTAATCATTTTTATTAAGTTAACAATGCATCAACGGATCGTTTGGTTAACGATTCGGTAGAGCTTGGTGACATGTAGTTTAGTTATCGCATTTATTTAGAAACTTATAAGATATTCCGTGTTAGGAATATTGTAGAATGCACGCTAGCGAATCTCGTATTGGAAAGGACATCACGAAGTCGTATTTAGCTAGCTTTGCACATGGAAATTCAGCTGAGTTCATAACCCCCACTTTTTACGGTTTTACATTTTTATAAATATTTTCGGGGGTGGAAAGACATGCAAGTTTTGCAAAAGTAAACAATTTTTTGATAGACGAAAACTTATTTCTAAACCGTGTTGCGAATGGATTTCAAGGAACTCAAATGGTTTACAAATGATTCATACTAAAGATACCGGTTTAACAAAACAAATGCGTTTTTTTTTGAAACGTGAATGGTTTTCATGGTTAGGGACGGGATTGTCCTAGTTATAATAACGGGACTGGCTTGGTCTGCGTACGTAAAACGAGACAACCCAGTGAGTTCATGTCCCCCTTTTCTTTTAACTGTTTTCGGTTTTATAACTCTCGGGGGTGGAATACATGTTACGAATGCTTAAACGGTATGAATTGACTATGAAATGAACTATTAGATCATGTGAGCATAGACTAAATTTGAAATGCCATTAAATCTTAATTAGGGACGATGGTTAGATCTAACGGGTACGGACGAAACCCACTCATGGTACTTGTGACCACTTGAGTGCTTCGGTGTCCCAGTCGAGGTGAATCGACATTAGTTGAGGTGAATCGACAATAGTCAAGGTTAATTGACATAGTTGAAAGGGAATTCGACATAGTCGAGGGAAATCGACAAGGATATAAGCCTACTCATTTCGAGTGCTCCCTATGTCCTCACATGTTTTAATGTCTTTGCAAAACTTTAATTTAATTTGTTCATAAATGCTTTTCATACCGGGGTTTTACAAATTACATACCATGTTTTATACAAATTCAAAGCATAGGATTATGCAGGCATGAAGTCAAAGTCAGGGTGGGCATTGACGGTTATACAAACTTTACAAATACAAGAGTATACAAATACATGGTTTTACGAACATAATGTGTTACAAATACAAAGTTTCCATATAAATTGACAAGAAAATGATTTCTAAATTCGTTTTCTCAATAATATTTCACAAACCGGTTATTCAAAAGATTATTTCAAATCTTTTACAAACAAACTATGAACTCGCTCAACTTTATGTTGATTTTTCGCATGTTTCTTTCTCAGGATACTTTTTCAAATCATGGAACGGTTGGAATAGGAGAACCATTGGAGATTCGGGTACTTAGTGGGCGTTCAATTTCTAAGATTCTTAACTTATTTGCTTCCGCTGTGCAATGAAGATACCGGTCCAGTCACGCCAGCTCTGATATTTTCGGGGTGTGACACTCCATCAACTAGAAATCTGATGTCGTCACTTAACACATTCCTTAAATTGTAGCCATTTTTTGAGTGTTTATTTTTTGGTGTCTAATCCGCATATATATCACCATTGCTCTTGATTTTCTTGACTGCATATCTCTTAAATGTCAACATATACACGTGTGATTTAGTTTACGAAGATTTTTCAATGCCGAGAACCTCGATCAGAGAGTAAAAAAGGCGTAAGGTTCACAATGGTGTAAAACTAAAATGGGATATACCGGGCTAGGATTCGAGTTACATGAACAAGGGCCAAACTAACCACCCAAGAATGGAATCGTCGAGCGAAAACATTTGATAACCTCCTGGAAGCAGCTTTTCTTGCCACCTGACCTTTCTACATCAATTAGGAATCTGATGCCGTCACTAAACACATTCCTTAAATTGTACCCATTTTTAAGTGTTTATGTTTTGGTGTCTAATCCGTATATATATCACTATTGCTCTTGATTTTCTTGACTGGATATCTCTTAAATGTCAACATATACACGTGTGATTTAGTTTACGAAGATTTTTCAATGACGAGAACCTTGATGAGAGAGTAAAAAAGGCGTAAGGTTCACAATGGTGTAAAACTAAACTGGGATATACCGGGATAGGATTCGAGTTACAGGAACAAGGGCCAAACCAACCACCCAAGAATGGAATCGTCGAGCGAAAACACTTGACAACCTCCTGGAAGCAGCTTTTCGTGCACCGAACTTTTCTCCATCAATTAGAAATCTGATGCCGCCACAAAACACATTCCTTAAATTGTAGCCATTTTTTGAGTGTTTATTTTTTAGTGTCTAATCCGCATATATATCACCATTGCTCTTGATTTTCTTGATTGTATATCTCTTAAATGTCAACATATACACGTGTCATTTTATTTACGAAGATTTTTCAATGCCGAGAACCTCGATCAGAGAGTAAAAAAGGCGTAAGGTTGATAATGGTGTAAAACTAAAATGGGATATACCGGGCTAGGATTTGAGTTAAAGGAACAAGGGCCAAACCAACCACCCAAGAATGGAATCGTCAAGCGAAAACACTTGACCACCTCTTGTAAGCAGCTTTTCTTGCCACAAGACCTTTCTCTATTAATTAGGAATCTGATGCCGTCACTAAACACATTCCTTAAATTGTAGCCTTTTTTGAGTGTTTATTTTTTGGTGTCTAATCCGCATATATATCACCATTGCTCTTGATTTTCTTGACTGTATATCTCTTAACTGTCAACATATACACGTGTGATTTTGTTTACGAAGATTTTTCAATGCCGAGAACCTCGATGAGATAGTAAAAAAGGCATAAGGTTCACAATGGTGTAAAACTAAAATGGGATTCGGTATTCGGATTGTAGCGTGCTGGTGGAGAGATTAGATAAGCAAATTTCTAGTTAGAGGAACCGGTTTCTTTCGTTTACGGGCCGTCTCCAGTTGGTTATTTATGTCCTCTCTGCCATGCATCTTTACTGGTCTTCAGTTTTTATTTTTCCAGCCAAGATAATCACGGATTTGGAAGCTAAAATGTGAGGGTTTCTATGGTGTCAAGGGTCGATGCAAAAAGGAAAAGCCAAGGTTTCGTGGAAATCTGTGTGTATTCCGAAATATGAAGGGGGTTTGGGGATAAGACTTATTGGTGAAATGAATAGTGCTCTTATGGCTTCCCATGCTTGGAGTATTATTATCAAACGGGAGTGATTATGGGTCGCATGGATCCATTCATATCGGTTTTAAAGAGAGAATCTTCTGGGATTGCCGAACACTAAATAGTTGCTGCTGGAGTTGGCGTAAAATCCTTCAGGTAAGACCTCTTATCCAGCCATATGTGTGGTCGAAAATTGGTAATGGAAGATCTACTTCGGCCTGGTTTGATAAATGGTGCATTGACGGTCCGTTATATAAGTTCCTATCTTCTAGGACTATAGCGAATGGAGGTTTTAATCTGAATACAAAAGTGGGGGACATTTGGAATGAGGCCGATGGTTGTGGCCAATGCATTGGTTGAATCAATACCCACATATATAACACCATTGCACTTGATTTTCTTGATTGTATATCTCTTAAATGTCAACATATACACGTGTGATTTTGTTTACGAAGATTTTTCAATGCCGAGAACCTGATCAGAGAGTAAAAAAGGCGTAAGGTTCACAATGGTGTAAAACTAAAATGGGATATACCGGGCTAGGATTCGAGTTATAGGAAGAAGGGCCAAACCAACCACCCAAGAATGGAATCGTCGAGCGAAAAAACTTGACCACCTCCTGGAAGTAGCTTTTCTTGCCACAAGACCTTTCTCCATTAATTAGGAATCTGATGCCGTCACTAAACACATTCCTTAAATTGTAGCCATTTTTTAGTGTTTATTTTTTGGTGTCTAATCCGCATATATATCACCATTGCTCTTGATTTTCTTGACTGTATATATCTTAATTGTCAACATATACACGTGTGATTTTGTTTACGAAGATTTTTCAATTCCGAGAACCTCAATCAGAGAGTAAAAAAGGCGTATGGTTCACAGTGGTGTAAAACTAAAATGGGATATACCGGGCTAGGATTCGAGTTACAGGAACACGGGCCAAAACAATCACCTAAGAATGGAATCGTCGAGTGAAAAATCTTGACAACTTCCTGGAAGAAGCTTTTCTTGCCACCAGACCTTTCTCCATCATTTTGGAATCTGATGCCGTCACTAAACACATTCCTTAAACTGAAGCCATTTTTTGAGTGTTTATTTTTTGGTGTCTAATCCGAATATATATCACCATTACTCTTGATTTTCTTAACTGTATATCTCTTAAATGTCAACATATACACGTGTGATTTCGTTTACGAAGATTTTTCAATGCCGAGAACCTCGATCAGAGAGTAAAAAACGTGTAAGGTTCACAATGGTGTAAAATTAAATTGGATAATACCGGGCTAGGATTCGAGTTACAGGAACAAGGGCCAAACCAACCAACCAAAAATGGAACCGTCGAGCGAAAACACTTGACAACCTCCAGGAAGCAGCTTTTCTTGCCACAAGACCTTTCTCCATCAACTAGAAATCTGATGTCGTCACTAAACACATTCCTTAAATTGTAGCCAATTATTGAGTGTTTATTTTTTGGTGTCCAATTCGCATATATATCACCATTGCTCTTGATTTTTTTGACTGTATACCTCTTAAATGTCAACATATACACATGTGATTTAATTCATGAAGATTTTTCAATGCCGAGAACCTCGATTAGAGAGTAAAAAAGGCGTAAGGTTCACAATGGTGTAAAACTAAAATGGGATATACCGGGCTAGAATTCGAGTTACAGGAACAAGGGCCAAACCAACCACCCAAGAATGGAATCGTCGAGCGAAAAAACTTGACCACCACCTGGAAGTAGCTTTTCTTGCCACAAGACATTTCTCCATTAATTAGGAATCTGATGCCGTCACTAAACACATTCCTTAAATTGTAGCCATTTATTGAGTGTTTATTGTTTGGGGTCCAATCCGCATATATATCACCATTGCTCTTGATTTTCTTGACTGTATATCTCTTAATTGTCAAAATATACACGTGTGATTTAGTATACGAAGACTTTTCAATGACGAGAACCCCGATCAAAGAGTAAAAAAGGCGTAAGGTTCACAATGTTGTAAAACTAAAATGGGATATACCGAGCTAGGATTCAAGTTACATGAACAAGGGCCAAACCAACCACCCAAGAATGGAATCGTGGAGCGAAAACACTTGACAACCTCCTGGAAGCAGCTTTTCTTGCCACCAGACCTTTCTCCATCAATTAGGAATCTGATGCCGTCACTAAACACATTCCTTAAATTGTAGCCATTTTTTTAGTGTTTATTTTTTAGTGTCTAATCCGCATATATATCACCATTGCTCTTGATTTTCTTGACTGAATATCTCTTAAATGTCAACATATACACGTGTGATTTAGTTTACGAAGATTTTTCAATGACGAGAACCTCGATCAGAGAGTAAAAAAGGCGTACGGTTCACAATGGTGTAAAACTAAAATTGGATATACCGGGCTACGATTCGAGTTACAGGAACAATGGCCAAACCAACCAACCAAAAATGGAACCGTCGAGTGAAAACACTTGACAAACTCCTGGAAGCAGCTTTTCTGTAAGGTCCGCATATATGACTAATAAAAATGGCAGGTTAGACACTATAAATTTAAACTTTCAGAACCGCCTAATATTTTCACAAATTAAGGTAACAATACAAATATCATTAATGCACAAATTTAACAAAATTTGGGCATGAACCGTCCATAAGACGAGTGTATCCCTATTTTAACCATCATCAAAACGAACAAGTCTACAACCCGTTCGACTAGACATGACTAAAAACCATAACATCAAGAGTTAAAAAGTGAAACTACTAACAAGGTTATACAAAACAAGCATTTTGACCCAAAACATTAATACGAAATAGCGGAAGCGCTTGATGGTCATAATGTGTGCTTGTGCTCGCTCCAAATTGCCAAGTCGCCTAAATTGAGGATTTACCAACATTGAACATAAACAAATAAGTTAGTATTTCATCACTAACACTATTAATTTAATACACAGATTCGTCTCTATTATGGTTTCGCATCATTCCATTACATTACTAACCGTTAAACGGTTCATTACTTGCTTGCCACATAATAGAGGCTAAATATACCTTTCATAACTTATCCGCTAATAACGGATACTTGCATCTTTAATATATCTTTCATTCGATTTGTTCATGAAGAACAATCATATTCTTTACATTCTTACACTTCACTCCAATCCGAGATGACGGATTGAGTAAACTTTCATTCGTTACATACTTAACCTCCCATACCCGGTTCGACTAGAAAAAACCGGATATGATGCATTATCTTTCGTAACTTATTCATTCCTCACAGTCCGTTTATGACGGATCTTACTTCTACTTTCAAAGGACCATAGACTTCAATTCTCACAACTTTAACATAACAACACAATACAATTGAAATTATTATACAAATGACAAACATCATAAAATAGAAATATGGTGTACACTAACGTACCTCGATCTTGTGAACCTTCTGATTTCCTAGTATTGGAACCTTCTTCCTTCACACCTATATCAACACATTCATTCATTTATTTAGTATCCCACTATTTCATTCCATTATCTCGCAAATTACACATATTTATTCTTTCAAGCATTTCATCAAACACTTGGCAGGTTTCGTATTTGTGGGACACTAAGTACAAGCTTTTAAAGCATAATTCCTACTAGTTCATTTCAATATTCATCAACAAACAATCAAGTTCATAATATTCTCTTGTCTTATTCAAATTTGTTTAAGATTCAAGTACTAAAACATCATCTTATATCAAATTTACACATGATCACTACTAATTTTTCCACCATTCTGCACCTCTAATAGTTCATATCAAATGGGTTATGCAATTATATTTTCAAATGATCGAATTCACGCATAAATACACATGATTCATGTTCTATAGAAAAGCCCTAACTCCAATCTACACACTTTCTTGTATAAAATTCGAGATTGGGTCATAACCCACTTCCTACAAGTCATGATTTCAAGAAATTGAACTTACCTCCTTAAAATCGAGCTTAGATGGGTGTAGATTCGAGTTCATGCAGTTGATTATCTTCTAAATTTCTACCCAATTTGATTGAATTTGGTGAACAAAGGTTTCACCCTTGGTTCCTTGCTTTGATCGATCCCCAGAACGCACATATGTGCGTTTTTTGGGTTTTCCTCCCTCTAATACCCATACTTTACAATTACTCATGTTTAACCCCTATAGAATTTCATTTCTTTAATTAAACACTTTCCACCCTTTTACTAGCTTTTGCAACATTTTTACTAACTAAGTTAATTCTTTTAGTTATTTGAACTTAGTTTCATGTTACTCTATTTTGGGGTGTTACAAGTCTACCCCCCTTAAAAGAGGTTTCGTCCCCGAAACCCGGGGCACATAACAAATATAAACATTTACGTACCGAAGAGAAAAGGGTAGAGCTTCCTCTTTTCATCTTCCGCTTCCCATGTGAGTTCTGACCCTTTTCGGTGTTGCCATTGAACCAACACTTGTCTAACAGCCTTGTTCCGGAGATTCTTCACCTTGACATCTTTCATGGCTATTGGTCTTTCGACATAATTTAACCCCTTGTCCAACTCGATGTCGTCAAGAGGTACTAACGCTGTTTCATCCGCAAGACACTTCCTCAACCGCGATACGTGGAAGGTATTGTGAATCACGTCTAGTGTAGACGGTAATTCTAATCGATATGCAACTCTTCCAACTCGAGCCAAGATTTTAAACGGTCCAATATAACGAGGACCTAACTTACCCCGTTTGCGAAAACGGATTATACCCTTCCATGGAGATACTTTCAGCAGAACATAATCTCCGACTTGAAACTCGATAGGACGCCTTCTCTTGTCCGCATAAGCTTTTTGCCGATCCTGGGCTGCTTTCAGTCGAGCTCTATTTAAATCGATCTTTTCATTCGTCACTGCTATTAAATCACTTGACGAATAAGTCTACATTTCCTCCCATATAATAATTCATAGAGAGCCATTTGAATACCACTATGATAGCTATTATTATAAGAAAATTCTGCTAGTGGTAAATGATCATCCCAACTCCCGCCAAAATCTAAGGCACAAGCTCTTAACATATCAACAAGCGTTTGGATGGTTCGTTCTGATTGACCATCCGTCTGGGGGTGATAGGTTGTGCTTATATGTAGCTTCGTGCCCATACTTTCATGAAACTTCTGCCAGTAACGAGAGGTAAATCTAGTATCCCGATCTGAAACGATTGACATGGGCACCCTGTGTCGAGTTACGATCTCATTCATATAAATTTCCGCCATTCTCTCAGAAGAGTAAGCTTCTCGAATTGGTAAAAAGTGGGCGCTTTTTGTGAGTCGGTCTACAATTACCCATATTGCATCGTGCCCCCTTTTTGTTCTAGGAAGCTTGGTCACCAAATCCATCGTTATTTCTTCCCATTTCCATACCAGAATATCCAATGGTTGTAATTCCCCGTATGGTTTTTGATGTTCCGCCTTTACTTGGGAGCATGTTAAGCACTTCGCAACATACTTAACAACATCGCGTTTCATACCCGGCCACCAATAATTGGTGTTCAAGTCTCGGTACATCTTGGTTGCCCCGGGATGAATTGAGTATCGTGATTTGTGAGCCTCGTCGAGTAGAGCGGTCTTGACTTCGCAAAATCGCGGTATCCAAATTCGACCGAATCTTGTTTTGAGTCCGGTCGAATTTTCTTCTAATTTATCGGCTACGCCTTTAACTCTTTCTTTCTTTGGGTCTTCCGCTCCAAGCGACTTTACTTGGGAATCTCGTATCATATCAAGTAAACGTGGAGTAACTATCATCTTCATGGATTTTACTTGAATCGAAGGTGGAGACTCTTTTTGGCTTAACGCGTCAGCCACCACGTTCGCCTTTCCCGGATGGTAAAGGATATCGCAATCGTAATCTTTAATCAGTTCCAACCATCTTCGTTGCCTCATATTCAAGTCTTTCTGTTCGAAGAAATATTTGAGGCTTTTGTGGTCCGAGTAAATTATACATCTGGTACCATATAGATAATGCCTCCAAATTTTTAAGGCGAACACCACCGCTGCCAATTCCAAATCGTGAGTTGGGTAGTTTACCTCATGTGGTTTCAATTGTTGTGAAGCATATGCGATAACCCTTCCCCTTTGCATCAAAACGCATCCTGAACCCTGATGTGAAGTGTCAGAATAGACAACCAGGTCTTTAGTCCCATCCGGTAATGTCAAGACCGGGGGACTCGACAGTTTCTCCTTTAATATTCGAAAGGCTTCCACCTGTTCTTTACCCCACACAAACTTTTCTTTCTTCCTCGTCAGTTTCGTTAAGGGTAATGCTATCTTCGAAAAATCCTGTATGAACCTTCTGTAGTACCCCGCGAGGCCTAGAAAACTTCTTATTTCAGTTGGGTTTTTTGGGGAAACCCATTTCATTACGGCCTCAACCTTTGTCGGATCTACTAAGACACCTTCCGAATTGATCACATGACCCAGAAACTGCACCTCTCTGAGCCAGAAGGCACACTTTGTGAATTTCGCATAAAGTTTTTCCTTTCGGAGAGTTTCAAGTACTTCTCGCAAATGCCTCGCATGTTCAGTCTTACTTCGCGAATAGACTAGAATATCATATATGAACACGATTACAGATTTATCTAGCATGGGTCGACATACCCGGTTCATAAGATCCATAAACGCTGCTGGGGCATTCGTCAACCCAAAGGACATAACTAGGAACTTGTAATGTCCATATCAGGTTCTAAATGCGGTCTTTGCAATATCTTCTTCTCGTACCCTGACTTGATGATATCCTGAACGTAAGTCTATCTTTAAGAACCAACTCGCCCCTTGTAATTGATCAAAAAGATCGTCAATTCTAGGTAAAGGGTAGCGGTTTTTCACGGTCAGCTTATTTAATTCTCTGTAATCGATGCACATGCGCATCGACCCATCTTTCTTCTTAACAAATAAGACAGGCGCTCCACAAGGCGACACACTCGGGCGTATAAAGCCCTTATCTAGTAGATCTTGTAATTGTGTCATTAACTCCCGCATCTCAGTGGGAGCCAATCTATAGGGAGCCTTCGCTACCGGTTTCTCACCCGGATTCAATTCAATGCGAAACTCTATTTCTCGTTCAGGAGGGAGTCCCGGCAATTCCTCCGGAAATACATCCGTAAATTCATTCGCGATCTCAACATCTTCAAGCTTCGGGAGGCTTTGTCGAGCGTCAACTGCATAAGCTAGGTATGCTCTACTCCCGTTAAGTACGTACTTAACGGCTTGAACAAGAGTACACAACTTTGTCTCCACATTTCTCTCCCCTTGAATACTAAGTTGCCTTCCACTTGGAGATTGGACAAGCATTACCTTATTTTTACAATTAATCTCCACGCGGTGTCGTGCCATCCAATCAATACCTACTATCATTTTAAATTCCCCCAACACCATAGGTATGAGGTCGATATCGAATTCTTCATTTTCTATAGTGAACTTGCAATTCCTACAAATCTCGTGTAACACATAGTTCTTACTATCGACTATTTCTAGCTCTAAGGGTATCGACATCCGTTCAATCTTAAATGAAGGATGTTGTATGATTTCATTTGAAATAAACGACATAGTGGCTCCGGTATCGAACAAAACATAAACCGGTATGGAGTTTATTAAAAAGATACCTGAAACTACATTCGGATGGGACTTGGCTTCTTCGGATGTGATTTGAAACATCCTCCCTTTCACCTTTGAGCTTTCCTTGTTCTTTCCCTCCTTCTTTGATCCTTGTTGGAGTTTAGGACACTCCGACTTAACATGCCCTTTCTGGAAACAGTTGAAACATGTCTTCGGATTGCTAGGGTACTTGTAGGATGTATGCCCTTCTTCACCGCACTTATAGCACCCCTTCTTACCCAAAAGGCATTCCCTAGTGTGAAGTTTTCCACATGTCTTGCAAGGAGTAATACCACCCTTTGACTTGTCTTTCCTTCCCTGATCTTGGAACCTCGCCTTTTTAGATGGACTTGCATTTGTCCCCTTTTCTGTCGACCTCTTTTCACCACGTTCCTCCTGTCTTTTAATCTCAATTTCTCTATCCCGTGCCAAATTGATAAGCTTATCAAGGGTCTCACATTTTGAGGGAGTGATGAACTCCCTAAATTCTGCCTTCAGTATACCATAAAAGCGATTGATCTTCATTCTTTCGGTCTTCACAAAGTCTCCACAAAACTTCATCTTATCCAAGAAAGTGTTTGATATCTTGTTTATCGTCTCGTTTTTCTGTCGGAGGCGTAAGAAATCCTCCTGAATCTTATCAATGGCCGACTGAGGACAATGATATCTCATGAAGGGTTCCTTAAATTCTTGCCAAGTCATCATTTGGAGTCTATCCTCACCTATTTCCTTGCTATACGCATCCCACCAATCTTTCGCCTGGAAAGAGAGTTGACCAGTAGCGAACATCACTTGGTCTTCCTTATCACACCTACTTCGTATAAATACTGCCTCTATATTGGAAATCCATCTTTGGCATGCGATTGGATCAATTTTACCATCATACGTTGCAGGATTGCATGCCATGAAATCTTTATATGTGCATCGTCGTTCCTTGCTTTTAACTTTAGAACCATCAATCAATTCCTTTAATTCTTCTATCTTGCTAGTCATCATTGCATCCACAACTCCCAACACCCGACTCTCCACTTCTTGAGCTAATCGTGGAAGATTAGCTTGCAAAACCCCTTCCGCCACTTCTGTGACTTTGCTATTAAATGCTTCTTGTATAGCCGTATCATCGTCATCCTCATTAACGTTTCTTGCATCGGCCATCTACACATTGTCATGTTTATGTTTAATACAAATCACAAGCTTTTAATACATCATAGTTCATTAGTCCGTATTTACATCATTCGCATTCTTATATTTTAAACTTTACTCGCTTTTTAAACTTTCATCATTCATTCGTGTCATTCGACACATTACTTTCGACCTTTATAAATTTCTTTCCATCGTAACCACTAATTGTTGTTACATATATCTTATTAGGCCTTATATGGACTCTACATAAACATTTAGTAGGCCTTCGGACAATTCGGAAACTCGAAATGCGAAAACAATACAAAACAAAAAAAAATTCAGCGGACTTAATTTCCGCTGGCAGTCGGCGACGGCCTCACACCCCGTCGGCGACGTGCTTAAAAAATGTGGCGCCGGCCACTTTGTCCATAAACAGCAATTTAGGGCATCGGCCCAAAGGGGGCGTCGGCGACGGCCTCCCGATTGCAGAAACGCTGCTGCACTCATTTTTTACTGATTCGACCATTTCCCGAGCCTGTGTTCAGCCATACGGTTCCTGGAACTCCCCGTATGGTCCCCATATGTACCCCCTTCACGCACTTAACTTAAATATTATATCCCAAGCACATTACACATACTAGCATTTTACCAAAAACTTAAATTGTTACCTCATTGGCGATCTTGGAGCGAGCACACTTTCAAACGAGCCATCGGTTTGAGTTCAAGCATCACATCATATGCTCGAATCCCTCAAACCTTGGCTCTGATACCAACTTGTAAGGTCCGCATATATGACTAATAAAAATGGCATGTTTGACACTATAAATTTGAAGAACCGCCTAATCTTTTCACAAATTAAGGTAACGATACTAATATCATTAATGCATAAATTTAACAAAATTTGGGCATGACCCGTCCATAAGACGAGTGTATCCCTGTTTTAACCATCATCAAAACAAATAAGTCTACAACCCGTTCGACTAAACACGACTAAAAACCATAACATCAAGAGTTAAAAAGTGAAACTACTAAGAAGGTTATACAAAACAAGCATTTTGACCCAAAACATTAATACGAAATAGCGGAAGCGCTTGATGGTCATAATGTGTGCATGTGCTCGCTCCAAATTGCCAAGTCGCCTAAATTGAGGATTTAGCTACATTCAACATAAACAAATAAGTTAGTATTTCGTCACTAACACAATTAATTTAATACACCGATTCGTCTCTATTATGGTTTCGCATCATTCCATTACATTACTAACCGTTAAACGGTTCATTACTTGCTTGCCTCATAATAGAGGCTAAATATACCTTTCATAATATATCCGCTAATAACGGATACTTGAATCTTTAATATATCTTTCATTCGATTTGTTCATGACGAACAATCATATTCTTTACATTCTTACACTTCACTCCAATCCAAGATGACGGATTGAGTAAACTTTCATTCGTTACATACTTAACCTCCCATACCCGGTTCGACTAAAAAGAACCGGATATGATGCATTATCTCTCGTAACTTATTCATTCCTCACAATCCGTTTATGACGGATCTTACTTCTACTTTCAAATGACCATAGACTTCAATTCTCACAACTTTAACATAACAACACAATACAATTGAAATTATTATACAAATGACAAACATCATAAAAAAGAAATATGGTGTACACTAACGTACCTCGATCTTGTGAACCTTCCGATTTCCTAGTATTGGAACCTTCTTCCTTCACACCTATATCAACACATTCATTCATTTATTTAGTATCCCACTATTTCATTCCATTATCTCGCAAATTACACATATTTATTCTTTCAAGCATTTCATCAAACACTTGGCGGGTTTCGTATTTGTGGGACACTAAGTACAAGCTTTTAAAGCATAATTCCTACTAGTTCATTTCAATATTCATCAACAAACAATCAAGTTCATAATATTCTCTTGTCTTATTCAAATTTGTTTAAGATTCAAGTACTACAACATCATCTTATATCAAATTTACACATGATCACTACTAATTTTTCCACCATTCTACACCTCTAATAGTTCATATCAAATGGGTTATGCAATTATCTTTTCAAATGATCAAATTCAAGCATAAATACACATGTTTCAAGTTCTATAGAAAAGCCCTAACTCCAATTTACACACTTTCTTGTATAAAATTCAAGATTGGGTTATAACCCACTTCCTACAAGTCATGATTTCAAGAAATTGAACTTACCTCCTTAAAATCGAGCTTAGGTGGGTGTAGATTCGAGTTCATGCAGTTGATTATCTTCTAAATTTCTACCCAATTTGATTGAATTTGGTAAGCAAGGGTTTCACCCTTGGTTCCCTGCTTTGATCGATCCCCAGAACGCACATATGTGTGTTTTTGGGGTTTTCCTCCCTCTAATACCCATACTTTACAATTACTCATGTTTAACCCCCATAGAATTTCATTTCTTTAATTAAACACTTTCCACCCTTTTACTAGCTTTTGCAACATTTTTACTAACTAGGTTAATTCTTTTAATTATTTGAACTTAGTTTCATGTTACTCTATTTTGGGGTGTTACATTTTCTTGCCACAAGACCTTTCTCCATCAACTAGAAATCTGATGCCGTCACTAAACACATTCCTTAAATTTTAACCATTTATTGGGTGTTTATTTTTTGGTGTCCAATCCGCATATATATCACCATTGCTCTTGATTTTCTTGACTGTATATCTATTAAATGTCAACATATGCACGTGAGATTTAGTTCATGAAGATTTTTTAATGCCGAGAACCTCGATTAGAGAGTAAAAAAGGCATAAGGTTCACAATGGTGTAAAACTAAAATGGGATATACCGAGCTAGGATTCGAGTAACAGGAACAAGGGCCAAACTAACCACCCAAGAATGGAATCGTCGAGCGAAAACACTTGACAACCTCCTGGAAGCAGCTTTTCTTTCCACAAGACCTTTCTCCATCAATTAGGATGCTGTCACTAAACACATTCCTTAAATTGTAGACATTTTTTAGTGTTTATTTTTGGTGTCTAATACGCATATATATCACAATTGCTCTTGATTTTCTTGACTGTATATATCTTAAATGTCAACATATACACGTGTGATTTAGTATACGAAGACTTTTCAATGTCGAGAACCTCGATCAGAGAGTAAAAAAGGCGTAAGGTTCATAATGGTGTAAAATTAAAATGGGATATACCGAGCTAGGATTCGAGTTACATGAACAAGGGCCAAACCAACCACCCAAGAATGGAATCGTCGAGCGAAAACACTTGACAACCTCCTGGAAGCAGCTTTTTTTGCCACCAGACCTTTCTCCATAATTAGGAATCTGATGCCGTCACTAAACACATTCCTTAAATTGAAGCCATTTTTTTAGTGTTAATTTTTTGGTGTCAAATCCGCATATATATCACCATTGCTCTTGATTTTCTTGACTGTATATCCCTTAAATGTCGACATATACACGTGTTATCTAGTTTACGAAGACATTTCAATGCCGAGAACCTCGGTCATAGAGTAAAAAAGGCGTAACGTTCACAATGGTGTAAAACTAAAATGGGATATACAGGGCTAGGATTCGAGTTACATGAATAAGGGCCAAACCAACCAGCCAAGAATGGAATCATCGAGCGAAAACACTCGAAAACCTCCTGGAAGCAGCTTTTCTTACCACCTGACCTTACTCCATCAATTAGGAATCTGATGCCGTCACTAAACACATTCCTTAAGTTGTAGCCATTTTTTGAATATTTATTTTTTGGTGTCTAATCCGCATATATATCACCACTGCTCTTGATTTTCTTGACTGTATATCTCTTAAATGTCAACATATAAACGTGCGATTTAGTTTACGAAGATTTTTCAATGTCGAGAACCTCGATCAGAGAGTAAAAGACGCGTAAGGTTCATAATGGCGTAAAACTTAAATGGGATATACCAGGGTAGGATTCGAGTAACATGAACAAGGGCCAAACCAACCACCCAAGAATGGAATCATCGAGCGAAAACACTTGACAACCTACTGGAAGCAGCTTTTCTTGCCACCAGACCTTTCTCCATCAATTTGGAATCTAATGCCGTCACTAAACACATTCCTTAAATTGTAGCCATTTTTTGAGTGTTTATTTTTTGGTGTCTAATCCGCATATATATCACCAATGCTATTGATTTTTCTTGACTGTATATCTCTTAAATGTCAACATATACAAGTGTGATTTAGGTTACGAAGACTTTTCAATGCCGAGAACCTCGATCAGAGAGTAAAAATGGCGTAAGGTTCACAATGGCGTAAGGTTCACAATGGTGTAAAACTAAAATGGGATATACCGAGCTAGAATTCAAGTTACATGAACAAGCGCCAAACCAACCACCCTAGAATGGAATAGCTGAGCGAAAACACTTGACAACCTCCTGGATGCAGCTTTTCTTGCCACCAGACCATTCTCCATCAATTAGGAATCTGATCCCGTCACTAAACACATTCCTTAAATTGTAGCCATTTTTTTACTGTTTATTTTTAGTGTCTAATCCACATATATATCACCATTGCTCTTGAATTTTCTTGAATGAATATCTCTTAAATGTCCACATATATACACGTGTGATTTAGTTTACAAAGATTTTTCAATGCCGAGAACCGCGATCAGAGAGTAAAAAAGGCGTAAGGTTCACAATGGTGTAAAACTAAAATGGGATATACCGGGCTAGGATTCGAGTTACAGGAACACGGGCCAAACCAACCACCCAAGAATGGAATCGTCGAGCGAAAATACTTGACAACCTCCTGGAAGCAGCTTTTCTTACCACAAGACCTTTCTCCATCAATTAGGAATCTGATGCCGTCACTAAACACATTCCTTAAATTGTAGCCATTTTTTTGAGTTTATTTTTGGTGTCTAATCCGCATATATATCACCATTGCTCTTGATTTTCTTGACTGTATATCTCTTAAATGTCAACATATACACGTGTGATTTTGTTTACGAAGATTTTTCAATGCTGAGAACCTCGATCAGAGAGTAAAAAAGGCGTAAGGTTCACAATGGTGTAAAACTAAAATGGGATTTACCAGACTGGTATTCGAGTTACAGGAACAAGGGCCAAACCAACCACCTAAGAATGGAATCGTCGAGCGAAAACACTTGACAACCTCCTGGAAGCAGCTTTTCTTGCCACAAGACCTTTCTCCATCAACTAGAAATCTGATGTCTTCACTAAACACATTCCTTAAATTGTTGCCATTTATTGAGTGTTTATTTTTTGGTGTCCGATCCGCATATATATCACCATTGCTCTTGATTTTCTTAATTGTATATCTCTTAATTGTCAACATATACACGTGTGATTTAGTATACGAAGACTTTTCAATGTCGAGAACCTCAATCAGAGAGTAAAAAAGGCGTAAGGTTCACAATGGTGTAAAACTAAAATGGGATATACCGAGCTTGTATTCGAGTTACATGAACAAGGGCTAAACCAACCACCCAAGAATGGAATCGTCGAGCGAAAACACTTAACAACCTCCTGTAAGCAGCTTTTCTTGCCACCACGCCTTTCTCCATCTTTTAGGAATCTGATGCCGTCACAAAACACATTGCTTAAATTGTACCCATTTTTTGAGTGTTTATTTTTTGGTGTCTAATCCGTATATATATCACCATTACTCTTGATTTTCTTGATTATATATCTCTTAAATGTTAACATATACACGTGTTATTTAGTTTACGAAGATTTTTCAATGCCAAGAACCTCGATCAGAGAGTAAAAAAAGTGTATGGTTCACAATGGTGTAAAACTAAAATGGTATATACCGGGATAGGATTCAAGTTATAGGAACAAGGGCCAAACTAACCACCCAAGAATGAAATCGTCTAGCGAAAACACTTAACAACCTCCGGGAAGCAACTTTTCTTGCCACAAGACCTTTATCCATTAATTAGGAATCTGAAGCCGTCACTAAACACATTCCTTAAATTGTAGCTATTTTTAAGTGTTTTTTTTTTTGGTGTCTAATCCGCATATATATCACCATTGCTCTTGATTTTCTTGACTATATATCTCTTAAATGTCAACATATACACGTGTGATTTAGTTTATGAAGATTTTTCAATGCCGAGAACCTCGATTAGAGAGTAAAAAGGCGTTAGGTTCACAATGATGTAAAACTAAAATGGGATATACCGGGCTAGGATTCGAGTTAAAAGAAAGAGGGCCAAACCAACCACCCAAGAATGGATTCATCGAGCGAAAACACTTAACAACCTCCTGGAAGCAGCTTTTCTTGCCACAAGACCTTTCTCCATTAATTAGGAATCTGAAGCCGTCACTAAACACATTCCTTAAATTGTAGCCATTTTTGAGTGTTTATTTTTTGGAGTCTAATCCGCATATATATCACCATTGCTCTTGATTTTCTTGACTGTATATCTCTTAAATGTCAACATATACACGTGTGATTTTGTTTACAAAGATTTTTCAATGCCGAGAACCTCCATTAGAGAGTAAAAAAGGCGTAAGGTTCACAATGGTGTAAAACTAAAATGGGATATACCGGGCTAGGATTCAAGTTACATTAACAAGGGCCAAACCAACCACCCAAGAATGGAATCGATGAGCGAAAACATTTGATAGCCTCCTGGAAGCAGCTTTTCTTGCCACCTGACCTTTCTCCATCAATTAGGAATCTAATGCCGTCACTGAACACATTCCTTAAATTGTAGCCATTTTTTAATGTTTATGTTTTGGTGTCTAATCCGCAAATATATCACCATTGCTCTTGATTTTCTTGACTGTATACCTATTAAATGTCAACATATACACGTGTGATTTAGTTTACGAATATTTTCCAATGCCGAGAACCTCGATCAGAGAGTGAAAAAGGCGTAAGGTAAACAATGGTGTAAAACTAAATCGGGATATACCGGGCTAGGATTCGAGTTACAGGAACAAGGGCCAAACCAACCACCCAAGAATGGATTCGTCGAGCGAAAACGCTTGACAACCTCCTGGAAGCAGCTTTTCTTGCACCAGTCTTTTCTCCATCAATTAGGAATCTGATGCCGTCACTAAACACATTCCTTAAATTGTAGCCATTTTTTGAGTGTTTATGTTTTGGTGTCTAATCCGCAAATATATCACCATTGCTCTTTATTTTCTTGATTGTATATCTCTTAAATGTCAACATATACACATGTGATTTTGTTTACGAAGATTTTTCAATGCCGAGAACCTCGATCAGAGAATAAAAAAGGCGTAAGGTTCATAATGGTGTAAAACTAAAATGGGATATACCGGGCTAGGATTCGAGTTACAGGAACAAGGGCCAAACCAATCACCCAATATTGGAATCGTCGAGCGAAAAAACTTGACCACCTCCTGGAAGCAGCTTTTCTTGCCACAAGACCTTTCTCTATTAATTAGGAATCTGATGCCGTCACTAAACACATTCCTTAAATTGTAGCCATTTTTGAGTGTTTATTTTTTGGTGTCTAATCAGCATATATATCACCATTGCTCTTGATTTTCTTGACTGTATATCTCTTATTTGTCAACATATACACGTGTGATTTTGTTTACGAAGATTTTTTCAATGCCGGGAACCTCGATTAGAGAGTAAAAAAGGCGTAATGTTCAGAATGGTGTAAAACTAAAATGGGATATACGGGGCTAGGATTCGAGTTACTGGAACAAGGGCCAAAACAACCACCCAAGAATGGAATCATCGAGCGAAAACACTTGACAACCTATTGGAAGCAGCTTTTTTTGCCACCAGACCTTTCTCCATCAATTTGGAATCTGATGCCGTCACTAAACACATTACTTAAATTGCAGCCATTTTTTGAGTGTTTATTTTTGGTGTCTAATCCGCATATATATTACTATTTCTCCTGATTTTCTTGACTGTATATCTCTTAAATGTCAACATATACATGTGTGATTTAGTTTACGAAGATTTTTCAATGCCAAGAACCTCGATCAGAGAGTAAAAAAGACGTAAGGTTCACAATGGTGTAAAACTAAAATGGGATGTACCGGGCTGGCATTCCAGTTACAGGAACAAGTGTCAAATCAACCACCCAAGTATGGAATCGTCGAGAGAAAACACTTGACAACCTCCAAGAAGCAGCTTTTCTTGCCACGAGACCTTTCTCCATCAATTAGAAATCTGATGCCGTCACTAGACACATTCCTTAAATTGCAGCCAGTTTTTGAGTGTTTATTTTTTGGTGTCTAATCCGCATATGTATCACCATTGCTCTTGATTTTCTTGACTGTATATCTCTTAAATGTCAACATATACACGTGTAGTTTTGCTTACGAAGATTTTTCAATGCCGAGAACCTAGATCAGAGAGTAGAAGAGGCGTAAGGTTCACAGTGGTGTAAAACTAAAATGGGATATACCGGGCTAGGATTTGAGTTACATGAACAAGGGCCAAACCAACCACCCAAGAATGGAAACGTCGAGCGAAAACACTTGACAACCTTCTGGAAGCAGCTTTTCTTGCCACCAAACATTTCTCCATCAATTAGGAATCTGAGGCAATCACTAAACACATTCCTTAAATTGTAGCCATTTTTTGAGTATTTATTTTTTGGTGTCTAATCTGCATTTATATCACCATTTCTCTTGATTTTTCTTGACTGTATGTGACATCTGTGCTTGTGTAATCATTGTACAAACTCTGAACAATCCAATATTAATAAAACAATGTGTTTTGATCCCAATGTTTGTCATTTATGTTTGACATTTTGCGCGTTTTGATTTTTGATCGATTTTGAACTCTATATTGCTTTATGGGAAGTTATACGCGAACTGATACGTAAACGTAATCAGTTTAACGTGACAAATACTACGGAATAGAAAAATAAGCTTAACATACCTAAAATAACCTTTACATAACTTAGAAATAAGTTTTGAAGGCTTTGGTATGGCAAAAACAAGTTTATTCGCTTACAGGGACTATTTGCGTCAAACTGCAAAAGTCTGCCGTTTCGTAAGACAACGTACAGTCCGGAACTTGGTCATAAGCTAAACATACCATAAATAACCTAAACATATCTTAGAAATAAGCTTTGAGTGGTTCGGTGTGCGAAAATATGCTTATTTGATCTTACAGGGACTAAAAGTGTCAAAAACGGCGTAAGTTTGCATTTACGCGCATATCTTACGTTCTGACCACATCTGGACATCCAAATTTTTGTACACACTAAAATATTTTTATTTTAGTGATCGGCATGCAAAAATTCCATTCGTCACTTAATTTGGATCGTTTTCGCGTTCGTTCGAGTTTCGTCGTAATTCGACGAATAACGTGACCGTACAACCAAACGAACCGACATCCGAGAGTTTTCCGAGCATATTTTGAGTCTTCTATACTTTGACCACCTTGTAGGGCCTTGAAAATGGCTTAACAGGTGTTAAAAGTGCCAGAAATGAGCTCATACACATGCAGGGACCAAAGTTGTCAAAACTGAAAGTTTTGCTGAGTTGCAGGTAGTAGGCGGGCGGCGTAAGCCCTGACCCTACTCCTACACGCCCCGCGTCAATATGCCCAGCGACCAAAAATCCAAATTCAGCAATTGCTTGATAAATCAGGGGCTGTTATTGTAAGTTCTTGGTGTGTTAACCAAGTTAACACCTCTCCAAGGCTTCTAACCTGCATCAAACACATGTATGGCTAGGATTTTATGCTTGGAAGTTACACAAACACTTGGAGTGATCTTGTGAACTCATGACAAGTATAAATAGCCAATCATTTCATTTGTTTCAACTCACCCTTGATCTAAATTCTCTAAGTTGAGGTTTATAAACTTCATACCTGAGAAATATAAGATCAAGTTCTCCCTAGCACTGACCTTTTGTAAGCTTCCTTCGTTCTTTTATCGCTTTCCTAGCGTAAAAGTCAAACATTGTTTAACTTTCAGTTTTGACCAGTCAATGGTCAACGCAAAGTTCGTTTGAACTTTGCAACGTGATTATAATCACGATGGTTATCATCCTTAGCAATTATACCTACTGATTACCACGTTAATTAGGCGTAGTGACGAGTCAAAGTTTCGGTCAAAATGCGTTTTAGCACGCATTTTGCCACGGAACTACTTTTACTTTGTTTTGATACCAAATCAGTTTTCTAAGTTAGTTAAACATGTTTTGACATGTTTAACTCGTCACTATTAGTTTAGTGCTTGTTTAGGGTCGTAAGATAAGTGGTCTAAACAACCGCTTAGACTTTCGAACCCGACCCATTTGGTCGATCATTAGGATCCGACCAAGCATGTTTTGTGATCATAGTTGCATAGGGAATAACCTCTGAGGTTATACCTTATGATCACCTAGGATTGGTTAGTTATTTGTTAGTTAGCTTATATGCCCATAGAAAATGACCAAAATGCCCTTTTGAAGCATAAATCCATATTTCGCATATGTGAACATATTTTTGACAAATAATCTGATTTAGTAACATGTTAGGGATGATTCGGCATGTAAGACTTGACATAGCACATAGATAACCATCCGACCTTAGTTTTACGCAACCGACGCATTATCGTAGCTTATACTACCATAATGGGTCGAAACGGGTCAAAAGCACTTAGGTAGACTTCCAAATCAGAATGTTAGCTCTATTAAATCATACCATATGAGTTCAATTACTCATTTGATTTATAGAACATCATTATATCCTATCTCCCGGTTTTGGATCCGATTATTAACATAGTTACCTATACTAGGTGCCTTGTTGATTCCATGATACGTGGAGCTTAAATTGGTCTTATTCTCAAGACTAATAAGCAATCCCAAGTGAGTACATAGTTCCCCTCTTTTACCGCTTTCAAATACTTTGGGGTGATACACATGTACATACTTGTTACTTTCGTGCTTTCATTGCTTTTATGACATAAACATGCTAGTTTCATCTAGTACATATCTAGTACATGCTTTCAATTATGTTTTTGCTATGTATGTTTACTTAGCATGCTAGCACATTGATTTCATAAAACACTTTTGTTGCATATGTTTACTTAGCATATAGACACATTGATTTACATAACATTTTGCTATGTATGTTTACTTAGCATGCTAGCACATTGATTTCATGAACATTTCTACTATGTATATTTACTTAGCATACTTAGTACATGGTTTTCACATGCTACATTGGTTATGACATTTGGTATGTTTAATCGGGACAATAATACATTCATTAACATTAGCTACGCCGCACGGTAGTATGTAATGGTACCATAGGACTTGACAAATCCCGTTTCCGACTTCCTAGGTTTGTTTGGAAGTTGGGAATGACAGAATCCGATATACATAACTTAGGTAAACCTTTAATTTGTTTAAAGGTTTGTCGCCACAGTCGCAAGGCTTGAATGTATGCGGTTAACATTACTGCATAAATGTTTGTAATCATAAAGCATTGTTTTCTGCAAAACATAACATTTGATTTAAACTTAGGTTTATTCAAAAACTTTATTTTGTACATTTTCCTATGGGGTTGAGTAATTACTTGTTATTCACCATACATGACATTTGTTTACACATTTACATTATCACATAGTTTGAGTAGACACTTTTCTACTTGCTATGCATTACATCTGGTTATACATGATACATTTCACACATGACATTGAACATGGTTTACACATAAACATTTTGACATTGAACAAGATATTTTGGTTAGTTATTGATAAGTGACTTATGTGACGGGGCTATGTGATATATGATAAAAGCATGGTGGATACGCCGCTGGTACTTCCTATATATAAGTGCTTTTATTATATTATACATCGTTGCGTTACCTAAACCACTTTGTCAAGGACATGAAACATTTTTACAAGAACACGACATTGTTTTACAAATTACATATTTTACACAAATTCACTTTCACATTGTTATTTATATAACCATGCATTGTTCTTTTATATCATATGATTTTCATATCGATTTTCACATGATTTTATAAAAGAAAACATTTTTCAAGGTTCATGACTACTTTTTGTTAAACACTTCTTTTAACTACAAGTCATGAATCCTGCATAAACAAAACCTATGCATCTCACAGGCATTTTTATGCTGACGTACCTATTTTCGCATGTGTTTCAGGTGCTAATGCATGATGATGTTTGTGCTACACTTAGGCGGACTTGGGCCTTAGTGACTTAAAAGACAGTTATTATGTTATGTTTTGTTTGAACTCTGAGACAATGTAAACATTTATCTTAATAATACAAAACTTTAATTACCATGGTTGTTGAAACAATAATTCGGTCGCATCACTCCCCGGCGTTTCCGCCGCGGTTTTGTTGTTTTACACGCCCGGGTGTGACAGAAGAGTTGGTATCAGAGCCAATGGTTATAGGGAATCAGGTTATTAGCAATGCTGTGACCTAGACTATAACTTTCTAGGACCCTAACATAAGTTTACTTGTGTTTAGATCTTAAAACAATACACGTCACCTATCCTTAGGTGATTACCAAAACATGAACACAAATTTCCAAAATGATTTTGAAATCAATCATCTATCCTTAGACGATTTCTTTTGGCATAATGCCTTCCAAATTTTCAAAATCTAGTCAAAGTTTGGGTCTAAATAATGTGAACACGTGCAAACTGGAAGAGTGAATGCCTGTACCCTGAGTTTTCTGTCTAAGGCTAAAGTGTTCGTACAAATCCGCAGTATCGGACCAGTCACTCTTACCTGGGAACTCTTGGGGTGAGTGTTCACTTATAGTCGAGCATGTCTTCGGTGATACATTATTATGACTCATTTACTTTGATTTATCAAATGTGTGTTGTTTGTTTACTTTGTGGTAACAAACAAATAACCACCATCCTTGCATTTTGTCGATTTTATTGATATCTCATTTTTCATCACACCATCTCACTCGTTTTCTCTCATGTTTCCTCTTTTAGAATGCCTCCTCGACGTAACGTTCAGCAACCTGATGCCGAACTGGCAGCTATTATAGCACAGAAGATGGCTGCTATGCTACCTAATCTCATAACTCAGATAAACCAAGCTAACAATAACAATGTTAATGCACCTGCTCCGTGCAACTTCAAAAGTTTTAACTCAGCTAAACCACTCAAGTTTAGTGGTTCTGAAGGAGCAACTGGGCTTCTCCAGTGGTTTAAGAATCTTGAGAACACCTTTCTCCATGTTCAGTGTCCTGATAATCGTAAGTTCGAGTTTGCTTCGAGTGTATTCCAAAAGAGAGCTCTTACCTGGTGGAATGGGGTAATGAGAGATAGAGGTGCTGATGTTGCTTTGGGTCAGGCATGGGAGGAACTTAGAGCTCTCATGATGAGACAGTTTTGTCCTCGTCACGAGCAGAGGGCACTTGAAAATGAGTTCCATGACCTGAAACAAGACAGTGGTGAACACCGGGCTTATACAGACAGATATGAGGAGTTAAGATTGCTCTGTCCTACAATGGTCACGCCTTTAGATAAGGCTATCGAGAAGTACATAGACGGTTTGCCAGATCCTGTTAAGGATATTGTCACTGGCAGCAACCCTACTTCTGTCCGACAGGCCATTGAGCTAGCTGCAACCCTTACTGAATCACAAGTCAAAAAGGGTAAACTCCACAGAAAAGGTGATAAGAAGCAGAAACAGTCTGATAGCACCCAGGAGAAAAAGGCCAAGAAGGCTGCTGAGTCTCCAAAGAAATCGAGGAAGCGTAAGGCTTCTAAAAAATTCGTTGTCACTGCTCAGACTAACCAGGCTGCTCCTAATCAGGCTGCTCAACCTGCTGCCAAAAGGCAGTATGCTGGTAACGCACCCTTGTGCAACAGATGTAATAGTCACCATCAGCCACAGGTGTAATGCCGCATCTGCACAAATTGTGGCAAGTCTAGTCATCTTGCGAATACCTGCTGTTTTGCTCCGAACCAAAATCAGGTAGCTCAAAACCAAGCAGTACAAAACCCTGCCCAGAATCCTGCACGACCCCACTATCCGCTTGGTTCATGTTTCAACTGTGGGGATCTGACCCACTACAGGAACAACTGCCCGAGGTTGGAAAATACGAATCAAGCACAGGCACGTGGTAGAGCTTTTAATCTGAAAGCAAATGAGGCGCGTGCGGATAACGAAGTGGTGAACGGTACATTCTTTGTTAACAACCATCCTGTGTGACACCTGTGTCACTTCAACCATCAAACAAATGCCAAACCAATGAAATATTGTATTTCATACTTTGGACTTGTATAAATATGTGTAGCTTTTGCACATATCAACTCTTGTTCGATTTCAAACTCTAAATCGCTTTCTTGAAGGTTATACGCGCACTAATGCGTAAATATAACCAGTTTAATGCAACAAACACTCCAGAATAGTGAAATAGGTTTAACATACCTTAAATAACCTCTACATAACTTAGAAATAAGTTTTGGAAGGTTTGGTATGCCGAAATCAAGTTATATCGCTTACAGGGACTAAAGTTGACAAACTGCGAAAGTATACCAATTTGAACTGTAACATACTTTCCGGAACATGGCCATAAGTTAAACACACCTTAAATATCCTTTACATAGCTTAGAAATAGGCTTTGAGGGGTTCGGTATGCTAAAATAAACTTTTGTGTCATTCAGGGACTAAAAGCGTCAAAAAGTGCACAAGTTTGCATTTTCGCGCTTTACTTACGTTCTGAATACATCCGGACATCCAAAAATTTATGTAAGCACTAAAATATTTTATTTTAGTGTTTGGCATAAGAAAAATCCATTCATTTCGTCATTTGTATCGTTTTTCGCGCTTATGCGCATTCCGTCGTAATTAAGCGAACATCGCGTTCGTACGGCTAAACGAACCAACATCCGACATATTTTTGAGCATGTTTCATGTCCACAATGTTTAGGCATCATTTTAGGGCCTTAAAGTTGGCTTTACGGGCCTTAGAAGTGTCGGGAATGGCCTTAAACACGTGCAGGGGCTGAAACTGTCATTTTTGAAAGTTATGTGTTGATCAGAAGGGCCATGCGGCCCGCATTAGATTTGTCTGATCCTGAAGCGGGCCGCCTCAGCCTCTCAGAACAGATTAGATCGAACAGTCAGCATATTCCAGCTGTTTTAACCACAACCACACACTCACAACTGCACATTCAGCTCATTTAGACCCATTTTTAGCCACCACAACTTTGCAACACATGTACGGGTAGGATTAAAGCACGGTTTCCATGAAACGATCTTAACGGTTCTCCGAATACTATAAATACCCAACCCATTCCATAGCCAAAACCACTAGAATCTGATCTAAGTGACTCTAAGTTGGAACCATTGTTTCATACCTGAGTTATTGTGATCTAGATTAGCATTCGGGGACCCTTCGTAAGTATTCTTTCGTTCTTTTATTGCTTTTCGAGTCTGAAAGTCAAACTTTGTTTGACTTTCTGCGTTCGAACTTCGCAACGTGAGTGTAATCACGTTGGTTATAGTCCCTTGGGACTATGCCTACTGATTACCACGTTGTCTAGGGTCGTAGGGTAAGCGATCTGATAAATCGCTTATACCTTCGAACCCGACCCAGTTTGGTCGATCATTAGGATCCGACCAAATACATTAGGTTACCATAGTATATAGGGAATAACCTTCCGAGGTTATACCTTATGGTCACGACGTTTAAGTAGTTGTATGATAGGTAGTATATATGCCTTAGGTAAATTACTAAAATACCCTTTTCATGTATAATTGGTAATTAAGCATATGTAACCTAAACTTTTGTCACATAACTGATTATGTAACATGTTTAGGCATATAACACTTGTCATAGGGCTAGTTAGGCGGTCCGAACGCGTTTCACGCGAACGACGCGTTAAAGTAGCATAAGCTACCTAAACGGGTCGTAATGGGTCGTAGGCTATTAGGTTAGGTTTCATTTAGTATGTAGGCTTTGTTAAACCATATGACACGAGTCTCTATACTCGTTTGGTTTACAAACCCTCATTCTATCTAAATCCTCCGATTTAGGTCCGGTTTATTAACATAGTTACCTATATTAGGTGCCGTTTGATATCCGCGATCTCTAGCATTGTTTGGTTGTTACTCAAGGACTTTTGAGCAATCTCAAGTGAGTACATAGACCCCTCTTTTACTGTTTTCCAAACTGTTTTGGGGTGAAACACATGTGCCTACTTGTTACTTTCATGCTTTCCTGTTTTCACATCATATACATGCTATGTTCAATAGTACATTTATAGTACATGTTTTACATTACATTTCATGCTACGTATGTCTATTATTGCATACTTAGTACAGGTCACATGCTACGTATGTCTATTGTTGCATACTTAGTACAGTTCACATGCTACGTATGTCTATTGTTGCATACTTAGTACAGGTCACATGCTACGTATGTCTATTGTTGCATACTTAGTACAGGTCATATGCTACGTATGTCTATTGTTGCATACTTAGTACAGGTCACATGCTACGTATGTCTATCTGTCGCATACTTAGTACATTTGTTATTCATCACATGCTTACATTTTGGATACATATTACATGATTTACATTAGACATGAACATTTTACTTTGGTAGTTTGGTTTGAGTAAGTGATTAAGTAACGAGGCATGTGTAATATGATACAAGCATGGTGGATACGCCGCTGGTACTTCCTATATATAAGTGTTTGTATGGTATTACATGTCGTAGCGTTATTTGAATCATTTCAGTTTAAGACATATAACATTTTATACAAATAACATACTTTTCACAAGACATTGTTTTACAAACAACTTATCTTATACAAACTCATTTTACATGGTTATTCATTTAACCTTACATTTATTTATACATATCATCTGATCTTATCGTTTTTCAAATGATTTACAAGACAAAGCAAATTACAAGGTTCATGACTAAACATTTTCTCAAACATAAGTCATGAAATCCTATTTTCACAAAACCTATGTATCTCACAGGCATTTTTATGCTGACGTACCTATTTTCACATGTGTTTTCAGGAGATGATGCATAGGACTTATCAAGACATACTTAGGCGGACCTGTGCCTTAGTGACTTAAAACGAGACAAGAACTAGTTAATTTATGTTATGTACTCTTTATTTCTTGTTTAAAGACAATGTAATTCGCTTGTTTAATGAATAAAACGAAACTTTAATTGCCATGGATTTGAAACATTAATTCTGTTACAACACTCCCCGATGTTTCCGCCACATTTTGTATGTTCTACGTGGTCGGGGTGTGACAGACTGCTTCTGTTCTATTTGGTCCGGGTGCCGATAAGAGTTTTGTGTCCTTAGCTTTTGAGCCTATGCTTTCGATGACTAGAACAAAACTAGGAAAGCCCTTGACAGTAGAAGTAGCTAGTGGTGTACCTGTTGTACTCGACTCTATTCTTCGAAATTGCCAGTTGAACCTTAATAACCATCTTTTCCCTATTGACCTCACATTAATGCAACTCGGGAGCTTCGATATAATAGTAGGAATGGATTGGTTATCCAAGTACCATGCTGAGGTGGTATGTTTTGAGAAGTTGGTCCGTATACCACTTTCGACTGGTGAGATCTTAGAAGTTCGTGGGGAGAAACCTGCTAGTAGCCTTAAACTCATGTCTTGTACCCAAGCTCACAAATACCTACGAAAGAAATATGTTGCTTTCTTGACACATGTCGTAGAGGAGAAAGGTAAGAGTAAGACTATACAAGATATCCCTGTTGTTCGAGATTATCCTGAGGTATTTCCTGAAGAATTACCTGGTTTACCTCCTGTACGCCAAGTTGAGTTTCGCATCGATCTTGTGGCTGGTGCAAATCCTATTGCTAATTCACCTTATCGTCTTGCACCGTCTGAGATGCAAGAGTTATCTAAGCAGCTTCAGGAGAAATCTGACAAAGGATTCATTCGACCGAGCTTTTCACCTTGGGGTGCTCCTGTCTTATTTGTGAAAAAGAAAGATGGATCTTTCAGGATGTGTATCGATTATCATGAGCTTAATAAGCTTACCATCAAGAATCGATATCCCCTACCTTGCATTGATGATCTCTTTGATCAGCTACAGGGTGCTACTTGTTTTTCAAAGATTGATATGCGTTCTAGGTATCATCAGCTTCGTGTACTCGAAGAGGATATTCCCAAGACAGCTTTTCGTACACGATATGGTCATTATGAGTTCACTGTTATGCCTTTCGGTCTAACAAATGCTCCTGCTGTTTTCATGGACTTGATAAATAGGGTTTGTAAGCCTTATTTGGACAAGTTCGTCATTGTATTCTTTGATGACATTCTGATCTATTCTAAGACTCGAGCTGATCATGAGCAACATCTCCGTCTTACAATGGAGCTCCTAAAGAAAGAGCAGTTTTTCGCCAAATTCTCTAAGTGCGAATTCTGGCTTAAGGAAGTTCAATTTTTGGGGCACATCGTCAACGAACAAGGTATTCATGTAGATCCCGCCAAAATCAGTGCGATTAAGAATTGGGATACACCTACTACTCCTACAGAGGTTCGTTCATTTCTTGGTCTAGCGGGTTATTACCGCCGTTTCATTGAAAACTTCTCCAAGATTGCGGTTCCTTTCACTGCTTTAACTCAGAAGAATAAACCTTTTGAGTGGGGATCCAAACAGGAAGAACATTTCCATACCTTGAAACAGGAACTCTGTGATGCACCTATTCTATCTTTGCCCGAGGGTAACGACGACTTTGTCGTGTACTGTGATGCATCCAATCTAGGTCTTGGCTGCGTTCTTATGAAAAGAAACAAAGTCATAGCTTATGCATCAAGACAGCTAAAGGTTCACGAGAAAAACTACACAACTCATGATCTTGAGTTGGGTGCTGTAGTTTTTGCTCTCAAAATCTAGAGACACTACCTTTATGGTACAAAGTGTGTAGTGTTTACCGACCACAAGAGCTCCAGTATATCTTCAATCAGAAAGAACTTAACATGAGGCAACGACGTTGGGTTGAACTCCTAAACGACTACGATTGCGAAATTCGCTACCATCTTGGTAAGGGGAATGTCGTGGCTGACGCATTAAGTCATAAGGAACGTGTCAAGCTTCACTGTGTTCAGGTTCGATCTTACATTCAAACCCGCATTTCTCAGGCTCAACATACTTGTGTTACACAAGCTTCGATGGGTAAAGAATTACCATGTCACATTAAGCATGAGCTTGAATTGAAAGACTTTGGGATATTCTATTTCATGGGCCGTTTGTGGGTCCCAAGTATAGATAATCTTCGCACCTTGCTAATGGATGAAGCTCATAAGTCTCGTTATTGTATTCATCCTGGTGCAGAGAAAATGTATAAGGATCTTCGAACCCAGTATTGGTGGCCGGGTATGAAGAAAGACATTGCCTTATATGTTTCCAAATGCCTTACATGTCTTAAGGTAAAGGCAGAACACCAACATCCCTCTGGATTATTGGAGCAACCAGAGATTCCGGTTTGGAAATGAGAAAACATTGCTATGGATCTCATTACCAAGCTACCGCGCACTAAAAGAGGTCATGACGCCATTTGGGTTGTTGTTGATCGTCTTACAAAGTCAGCACATTTCTTGCCAATCCGTGAGGATCTATCTGCTGATAAGCTCGCCAAGATATACGTTGATGAGATTGTATTTCGACAAGGTGTTCCTTTGATCATTATATCTGACAGAGATGCTCGATTCTCGTCTCGCTTTTGGAGAACCATGCAATTTGCCATGGGAACCCAAATTAATTTGAGCACAGCATATCATCCTCAAACGGATGGTCAATCTAAGAGAACAATCCAGACACTGGAGGATATGCTTAGAGCTTGTGTGCTTGACTTTGGTGGTAGTTGTGATTCACATCTACCGTTGATCGAATTCTCCTACAACAATAGTTATCACTCTAGCATCAACATGGCTCCTTTCGAAGCTTTATATGGTCGAAAATGTCGTTCACCGGTCTGCTTGGAAAATATCTATGCTCTTTAATTTTTATAGCTAGAAGCCGTCAAAAGAGTTATACGGATCGACGACGCAAGCCCTTAGAATTCCAAGTTGGTGATCACGTCCTACTCAAGGTATCGCCTTGGAAAGGTGTGATTAGATTTGGAAAGAAGGGAAAACTTGCACCACGCTATGTTGGACCATTCAAGATCGTTGAAAGAATCGGAAAAGTAGCCTACAGACTAGAGCTACCTCCTGAACTTGGAAATGTTCATCCAACTTTCCATGTGACCAATCTCAGAAAGTGTTTAGCTGATGAGAACCTCCACACACCACTTGATGAAACTCGTGTTGATAACACGATGCACTTCGTTGAGAAACCTGTGGAAATCATGGACCGTAAAGTCAAAAGGCTCAAACATAAGCGCATACCTATTGTCAAAGTTTGCTGGGAATCTAAACGTGGCCCAAAATTTACTTGGGAACGTGAAGATCAGATGAAAGAGAAATATCCGCATCTATTCTCACAAGTTTCCTCTAAATAAATTTCAGGAAGAAATTTCCTAAAGTAGGGGAGACTGTGACATCTGGGCTTGTGTAATCATTGTACAAACTCTGAACAATCCAATATTAATAAAACAATGTGTTTTGATCCCAATGTTTGTTATTTATGTTTGACATTTTGCGCATTTTGATTTTTGATCGATTTTGAACTCTATATTGCTTTCTGGGAAGTTATACGCGAACTGATGCGTAAACGTAATCAGTTTAACGTGACAAATACTCCAGAACAGCAACATAAGCTTAACAATCCTAAAATAACCTTTACATAACTTAGAAATAAGTTTTGAAGGATTTGGTATGGCAAAAACAAGTTTATTCGCTTAAAGGGACTATTTACGTCAAACTGCAAAAGTCTGCCGTTTCGTAAGACAACGTACAGTCCGGAACTTGGTCATAAGCTAAACATACCATAAATAACCTAAACATAGCTTAGAAATAAGCTTTGAGTGGTTCGGTGTGCGAAAATATGCTTATTTGATCTTACAGGGACTAAAAGTGTCAAAAAAGGCGTAAGTTTGTA
Organism: Helianthus tuberosus; assembly: GCA_030545235.1. Lineage (NCBI taxonomy): Eukaryota > Viridiplantae > Streptophyta > Magnoliopsida > Asterales > Asteraceae > Helianthus > Helianthus tuberosus. Next base: position 45,598 of record JARYGA010058820.1, on the reverse strand, counting down.
TTTACGCGCATATCTTACGTTCTGACCACATCTGGACACCCAAAATTTTTGTACACACTAAAATATTTTTATTTTAGTGATCGGCATGCAAAAATTCCATTCGTCGCTTAATTTGGATCGTTTTCGCGTTCGTTCGAATTTCGTCGTAATTCGACGAATAACGTGACCATACGACCAAACGAACCGACATCTGAGACTTTTCCGAGCATATTTTGAGTCCTCTATACTTTGACCACCTTGTAGGGCCTTGAAAATGGCTTAACGGGTGTTAAAAGTGCCAGAAATGAGCTCATACACATGCAGGGACCAAAGTTGTCAAAACTGAAAGTTTTGCTGAGCTGCGGGTAGTAGGCGGGCTGCTTAAGCCCTGACCCTACTCCTACGCACCCCGCGTCAATATTCCCAGCGACCAAAAATCCATTTTCAGCAACTATTTGATAAATCAGGGGCTGTTATTGTAAGTTCTTGGTGTATTAACCAAGTTAACACCTCTCCAAGGCTTCTAACCTGCATCAAGAACATGTATGGCTAGGATTTTATACTTGCAAGTTACACAAACACTTGGAGTGATCTTGTGAACTCATGACAAGTATAAATAGCCAAGCATTTCATTTGTTTCAACTCACCCTTGATCTAAATTCTCTAAGTTGAGGTTTATAAACTTCATACCTGAGAATTATAAGATCAAGTTCTCCCTAGCAAGGACCCTTTGTAAGCTTCCTTCGTTCTTTTATCGCTTTCCTAGCGTAAAGGTCAAACAGTGTTTGACTTTTAGTTTTGACCAGTCAATGGTCAACGCAAAGTTCGTTTGAACTTTGCAACGTGATTGTAATCACGATGGTTATAATCCTTAGCGATTATACCTACTGATTACCACGTTAATTAGGCGTAGTGACGAGTCAAAGTTTCGGTCAAAATGCGTTTTAGCACGCATTTTGCCACGGAACTGCTTTTAGGTATCAAAACACTTTGTTTTGATACCAAATCAGTTTTCTAAGTTAGCTAAACATGTTTTGACAATGTTAACAACCGCTTAGACTTTCGAACACGACCCGTTTGGTCGATCATTAGGATCCGACCAAGCATGTTTTGTGATCATAGTTGCATAGGGAATAACCTCTGAGGTTATACCATATGATCACCTAGGATTTGTTAGTTATTTGTTAGTTAGCTTATATGCCCATAGAAAATGACCAAAATGCCCTTTTGAAGCATAAATCCATATTTCACATATGTGAACATATTTTTGACATATAATCTGATTTAGTAACATGTTTAGGGATGATTGGGCATGTAAGACTTGACATAGCACATAGATAACCATCCGACCTTAGTTTTACGCAACCGACGCATTATCGTAGCTTATACTACCATAATGGATCGAAACCGGTCAAAAGCACTTAGGTAGACTTCCAAATCAGAATGTTAGCTCTATTAAATCATACCATATGAGTTCAATTACTCATTTGATTTATAGAACATCATTCTATCCTATCTCCCGGTTTAGGATCCGATTATTAACATAGTTACCTATACTAGGTGCCTTGTTGATTCCGTGATACTTGGAGCTTAAATTGGTCTTATTCTCAAGACTAATAAGCAATCCCAAGTGAGTACATAGTTCCCCTCTTTTACCGCTTTCAAATACTTTGGGGTGATACACATGTACATACTTGTTACTTTCGTGCTTTCATTGCTTTTATGACATAAACATGCTAGTTTCATCTAGTACATATCTAGTACATGCTTTCAATTATGTTTTTGCTATGTATGTTTACTTAGCATGCTAGCACATTGATTTCATAAAACACTTTTGTTGCATATGTTTACTTAGCATATGGACACATTGATTTACATAACATTTTGCTATGTATGTTTACTTCGCATGCTAGCACATTGATTTCATGAACATTACTACTATGTATGTTTACTTAGCATACTCATGGTTTTCACATGCTACATTGGTTATGACATTTGGTATGTTTAATCGGGACAATAATACATTCATTAACATTAGCTATGCCGCTCGGTAGTATGTAATGGTACCATAGGACTTGACCAATCCCGTTTCCGACTTCCTAGGTTTGTTCGGAAGTTGGGAATGACAAAATCCGATATACATAACTTAGATAAACCTTTAATTTTGTTTAAAGGTTTGTCGCCACAATCGCAAGGCTTGAATGTATGCGATTAACATTACTGCATAAATGTTTGTAATCATAAAGCATTGTTTTCTGCAAAACATAACATTTGATTTAAACTTAGGTTTATTCAAAAACTTTGTTTGTACATTTTCCTATGGGGTTGAGTAATTACTTGTTATTCACCATACATGACATTTGTTTACACATTGACATTATCACATAGTTTGAGTAGACACTTTTCTACTTGTTATGCATTACATCTGGTTATACATGATACATTTCACACATGACATTGAACTTGGTTTACACATAAACATTTTGACATTGAACAAGATATTTTGGTTAGTTATTGATAAGTAACTTATGTAACGGGGCTATGTGTTATATGATAAAAGCATGGTGGATACGCCGCTGGTACTTCCTATATATAAGTGATTTTATTGTATTATACATCGTTGTGTTACCTAAACCACTTTGTCAAGGACATGAAACATTTTTACAAGAACACGACATTGTTTTACAAATTACATATTTTACACAAATTCACTTTCACATGGTTATTTATGTAACCATGCATTGTTCTTTTATTTCATATGATTTTCATATCGATTTTCACATGATTTTATAAAAGAAAACATTTTTCAAGGTTCATGACTACATTTTGTTAAACACTTCTTTTAACTACAAGTCATGAATCCTGCATAAACAAAACCTATGTATCTCACAGGCATTTTTATGCTGACGTACCTATTTTCGCATGTGTTTCAGGTGCTAATGCATGATGATGTTGGTGCTACACTTAGGCGGACTTGGGCCTTAATGACTTAAAAGACAGTTATTATGTTATGTTTTGTTTGAACTCTGAGACAATGTAAACATTTATCTTAATAATACAAAACTTTAATTACCATGGTTGTTGAAACAATAATTCTGTCGCATCACTCCCCGGCGTTTCCGCCGCGGTTTTGTTGTTTCACGAGGCCGGGGTGTGACACTGTATATCTCTTAAATGTCAACATATAAACGTGTGATTTAGTTTACGAAGATTTTTCAATGCCGAAAACCTCGATCAGAGAGTAAAAGAGGTGTAAGGTTCACAATGGTGTAAAACTAAAATGGGATATACCGGGCTAGGATTCGAGTAACATGAACAAGGGCCAAACCAACCACCCAAGAATGGAATCATTGAGCGAAAACACTTGACAACCTCCTGGAAGAAGCTTTTCTTGTCACCAGACCTTTCTCCATCAATTAGGAATCTGATGCCGCCACTAAACACATTCCTTAAATTGTAGCCATTTTTTTAGTGTTTATTTTTTTGTGTCTATTCCGCATATATATCACCATTACTCTTGATTTTCTTGACTATATATCTCTTAAATGTGAACATATACAAATGTGATTTAGTTTACGAAGATTTTTCAATGCTGAGAACCTCCATCAGAGAGTAAAAAAGGCGTAAGGTTCACAATAGTGTAAACCTAAAATGGGATATATCGGGGCTAGGATTCAAGTTAAAGGAACAAGTGGCAAACCAAACACCTAAGAATGGAATCGTCAAGCGAAAACACTTGACAACCTCCTGGAAGCAGCTTTTTCTTGCCACAAGACCTTTCTTCATAAATTAGGAATCTGATGCCGTCACTAGACACATTTCTTAAATTGTAGCCATTTTTTGAGTGTTTATTTTTTGGTGTCTAATCCGAAAATATATCACCATTGCTCTTGATTTTCTTGACTTTATATCTCTTAAATGTAAAAATACACACGTATGATTTAGTTTACGAAGATTTTTCAATGCTGAGAACCTCGTTTAGAGAGTAATAAATGCGTAAGGTTCACAGTGGTGTATAACTAAAATGGGATATACCGGGCTAGGAGTCGAGTTACAGGACCAACCACCCAATAATGGAATCGTCGAGCGAAAACACTTGACAACCTCCTGGAAGCAGTTTTTCTTGCCACCAGACCTTTCTCCATCAATTAGGAATCTGATGCCGTCACTAAACACATTCCTTAAACTGTAGCCATTTTTTAAGTGTTTATTTTTTGGTGTCTAATCCGCATGTATATCACCATTGCTCTTGATTTTCTTGACTGTATATCTCTTAAATGTTAACATATACACGTGTGATTTAGTTTACGAAGATTTTTCACTGCCGAGAACCTCGATCAGAAAAGGCGCAAGGTTCACAATGGTGTAAAACTAAAATGGGATATACCGGGAAAGGATTCGCGTTACAGGAACAAGGGCCAAACCAACCACCCAAGAATGGAACCGTCGAGCGAAAACACTTGACAACCTACTGGAAGCAGCTTTTCTTGCCACCAGACCTTTCTCCATCAATTCGGAATCTGATGCTGTCACTAAACACATTCCATAAATTGTAGCCATTTTTTAAGTGTTTATTTTTTGGTTTCTAATCCGCATATATATCACCATTGCTCTTGATTTTCTTGACTGTATATCTCTTAAATGCTAACATATAAACGTGTGATTTAGTTTACGAAGATTTTTCAATACCGAAAACCTCGATCAGAGAGTAAAAAAGTCGTAAGGTTCACAATGGTGTAAAACTATAATGGGATATACCGGGCTACGATTCGAGTTATAGGAACAAGGGCTAAACTGTAGGTCCCCTAATCCGTATGGATCGTAACAGAATCGTCGATCTAACCTAGAGTGCGCAATCCTTTAGATCAGATTTAACAGAAAACGAGTAGAAACAAAAATCTCTATAAACCTGATCTTTATTGATTTTCTTCAAACGATTACAATCAATCAAGATCTCTAATTTGTCCAAGCCTTTGTCTTTCACGAATTCTCTCTAAAAGTGATTAAGGTGATTAACCTAAACCCTAATGCTAAGCTTTATTTATAGAGGACAAGCTTTGCATTTGAGCTAGGTCATGGGCTAGGCCCATTTGGCCTACCTTCCCCCTTATGTGGGTTTGGTTTGGCCCAATCACTCTTAATTAACTATTACAAAGCTAAACTCGCTAACCGTTTATCGTTTTACTAATTATAAGATATCCAAAGACCAAATCTAAAAGATGTTGTCACAAATATGCACCAACAAACTCCCCCTTGACAATAGCTCGCAAAGGTAACTTTAGTCTTCAGAATCTCACAGTCTTTTGGTCTTTGGATAGCTTCGGCTTTAACATCTTCTATCAGCAACAGACTCCCCCTAAGCTGATGTATCCAATCACCAAATCTTCAAAAACATTAGCACTTGAGTAAACTCCAGTTCAGCAATTGTATACCAATCTTCAAACTCTTCAACTTTGTTTGCAATGTAGAAAGGAGGTTCTACCATGAATCCAATCAAACTCTTATCTTCACAACAACTTCTCAGCAGCATACTGCTTCAATCTGTATACTATAAAACAAACATCTCGAGAAACCATAAGAATTTTTCAACAAGGTTAAACAAAGTATTATTATTCAAGAGATAGTTAAAACTGTATCACAGATTAAGCACTTTTCAATTTAGCACCAACACGCAACAAATTTTAATCAAACACCTTATAACCTGCATGATTTAAAAATTTTGAACCCATATTCTAACACCGTCTCCCCCTATCAGTAACAACTCCTCCAAGAATAACAGTTTTCCGTAGGTTAAGAATTTTAACAGAAAAAGACACTATATTTGTATTTTTATATTTTTTGAAAGTAAATAAAAAACAATAAACACTCTATTTTTGTGAGAATCACTGGTAAGAAGATCATATCAGTACAATCAAACTGTTTTCACACTTTTTGATAATTCTTATATAATTTGTTGTGAAAAGTAGTCCAAGTTGATTACCAGTATGTTTGTCCACTTAAACAAAATACATGAACATTTCAAGCACCATTACCATAAGATACGTTAAGGTAATATTATTACTGATATACTAGCGTGTCCCACTTCAGGATGTACCCCCGCGATCAAGGTATGCACAAAGATTCATCGTAGTAGGTGAGTATACTGAATTCATCCGTTTTGTTTTTCAACGATAGATAATTGGTGATCAGGTCAGTACTTCCGTACAGCAAAGAGATCAAAATATCTAACGAGGGCAAAGACAAATACAATTTTTGGTACGATTGATGCATTTTGCACATTTGAATGGCTCTCTAGGAGCGCTTCTTCATTTATGGGTTTTGGCATTTTTAGCTCTTTTAAGATATCCTGGTTGTGCCTTGGTCAGCATGTATCTGGATGCAGCAGAAGGACCACCCTGATACCCCCAGATGAAATAACAGTATAAAGACCAAAAACCTCAGATTTTGGCAATCTATCAACGCAAGATTTAAGGTCATTAAACCATACACCACTGATGTGTTCCCCACTCATACTCGGTGCATTTAGGTTTATATCACATTGGTAAATTGATTATTTCATGCTTTTGCCTATTGGTACATCATATCATGAAGCTGCTATCACACTTGCTGATGTACTATCATTTCTTCTTTTTCACACAGTGATAACTCGTTTTTTATTTTCTATATATATTTTTTTATGTTTTGATTTTTCAATGTTTTTGTATTTTTTATTTTTAAGAAAGCGCTAAAATATTTACAAAATTCTTATGAAAAACCAGTTATTCAGGATTCCTCATCCAGTTGAGTTCAACTAAATGTTCAGAGCGAGCTCTATCAAAAGCTTTAGTGTAAAGATCAGCAAGGTTATCTAGTTTGTCGACTCGGTGCAGTTCAATTAGTCTCTTTTCAGCACAATCTGGTATAAAATGATGACGAATGTCAATATGTTTAATGGCATTATTATCTGTCGCTTTACGGGATTGTTTGTGATTGATATAGTGGCATTATTATCTGTCATAATAGGAGTACGAGTGAAATCCAAACCGTAATCTCGCATTTGCTGTTGAATCTAGAGAACCTGAGAGCAGCAGCTACCCGTAGCAATATATTCAGGTTCACACGTAGAGGTAGACACACATGATTGCTTCTTGCATTTCCAAGACACAATCCTACCTCCTAAGAACTGACAACCACCTGTTGTAGACTTTCTGTTTGATTTGCATCCTCCAAAGTCTGAGTCAGTGTAAGCAACAGACTTCAAATCACTATCAGCTGGATACCATAACCCAAGTTTAGGTTTCCCCTTCAAGTAACGAAGAATATGCTTCACTGCTTTCATGTGTGACTCGTTTGGATTAGCCTGGTATCTGGCACACAGACATACGACAAACATGATGTCGGGTCTTGAAGTAGTCAAGTACATTAGAGAACCAATCATTGCCCTGTATTGAGTTGGATCAACATTTTCAGTACTTTCATGATCTGGGCCAAGATTGTGATTTTCGCAAATGGGTGTGTTGAAATTAGCGCAATCCTCCATTTTGAATGGAGACAAAATGTCATACACATACTTTGTTTGATGAATAAACATCCCATCCTCCTTCTGATCAACTTGTAATCCCAGAAAGTAGGACAGCTCACCCATAGCGCTCATTTCGAACTTGCTCTTCATCACCTGCTCAAATTCTTTGCACATGTTCTCATCTGATGAGCCAAAGATGATGTCATCCACGTATACCTGTACCAGCAGAAAATCTTCCTTCTTTCTCTTAATAAACAGCGTACTGTCAATCTGACCTATTTCAAACCATTCTTGATCAGATGTGTTGACAGTGTCTCATAGGATCAGTAAAAAAAACATCTTCAACCAAACCGGTTAAGATGGATGTACCTTTGGATTTGTATAAGAAGCTTGAGAAACAAACTTCTTCAACACCACCGGGGAAGAAGTATGTTCCAAAAAAGGATGAATATTTTCTATACAAAGAAGTTGAGGTTGGAACCGAGAAGAGTTTGGAAATGAACGACAAAAACTTCCCACCATTTTACACAATGAAAACTCACATTACGTCAAGCTACCCAAGTCAAAGGAGGCCTGGGTTGCTTCAACTTCTAACTAAATTGTATGTGAAATGTGCAGGAGTTCCCAAGATCTATTTCAAAGTGGATTATGGATAGCGGAGCATCCTGGCACATGACAGGGCGAAAGACCCAACTGTACGACGTTAGAGGCTTTAATGGTGGTTATGTTGGTTTCGCCGGAAAACAAGGTGGCCGAATTATCGGGGAGGGCACATTATCTAACGGTGTCATTACATTCGAACGAGTCAACTACATACCAGAACTAGAGAACAATTTACTCAGCATTTCTCAAATTTGTGACAGGATGTACACAACGCATTTTACCAACAAGGAGTGTCTGATTCTGAAGTCGGGATTTGTTATACCCGAGGAATGGATCATCATGCTAGCTCCGAGAGTTAATGATCTGTACGTGCTAGACATGAGTGTTGCTACAACTACTACGGGTCATCCTCAGTGTTTTGTATCAAAAACTACCGAGAAGGAGTCAGTGCTGTGGCATCAGAAAATGGGCCACATCCACCTGCGAAAGATGAATCACCTGGTTCATAACGATCTTGTAAAAGGTGTGAATCTGAAGAGTTTCCATCTGGAGGGAGAATGTATAAGTTGTCTGAAAGGAAAGCAACACAAGAAATCTCATCCCAAAAAAATGGAAAACTTAATCTTGAGGCCACTTGAAAGACTTCACGAGGATCTCTTCGATCCTATGAACGTCAAGAGCATTACTGGAGATCTTTATTGCCTAGTCGTTACTTATGACTACTCAAGATTTTCATGGGTGGTGTTCTTGAAGTCGAAAGATGAAACATTCGAGAGTTTGCTGAAATTGTTCAGAAAGATAGAGAACTTGTACCAGTCCCGCATTTGTCGATTACGAAGTGATAATGGTACGGAGTTCAAAAACAACAAGATGGAAGAATTCTATGACAGAAGAGGTATACTGCAAGAATTCAGTGCGCCATACACTCCACAGCAGAATGGAGTTGCAGAAAGGAAAAATCGGACACTGATAGGAATGGCACGAACGATGTTAGCTGATGCAAAGCTTCCTATCAACTTTTGGGGAGAAGCCGTATCTACCGCTTGCTATACTCTCAACCGGGTTTTAACTGTGAAGAAGCATAACAAGATGTGTTTCGAGCTCCTCAACAAACGAAAGCCTAACTTGGAATACCTAGAGTCGTTCGGGTCACCCTGCACATTTCTAGATCCTGATGGAAAGTTTGGTGCTAAGAATTTGGAAGGAATCTTTGTGGGCTATCTAGTCCACTTAGATGTGTTTTCATTCCAAGTCTTGGGAGGATCATTGAAGCTTAGCACGTGGAATGTCAGGGATACACTATGCCTACACGAAAACCCGCAGACTCATGGCGATTCGATTATGATACATTATGGGATTCATTCGACTTACCAGAAGAGCCAGAGTTTATAGATCAAATTAATCTATTTCGGGAATATGAAGCTTCCCAGAATAGATTGCCATTAAAGCCTTCAAAGCGTCAACAAATTTCCAATAATCATGAAGCTGGTCCCAGTCACAGTGGTTAAAGTGATGATTTGCAGCAAACTCAGACTACTTCAGAACAAGAGCCTGCTCCAGAAAATTAGACAACAGTTGATAATGATTCAGAATCTGACTCGGATAGCCCGACCTTTGATCGAGGTGATTCAAAATCTGAGGCCGAGCAGATCCAATCTTCAGATTAGACAGTTCAAGTTGATGAACAAGTTATGGATTAGAATGTCACGAATTTGGAAAGCGGGGTGAACGTTCCCGGTGAAGTTATGCCGAGGACTCTGTCTTATCACCCTGAGGAGTTGATAATTGGAGAACTGGAATCAGGAGTTTAAACGAGAAGTTAAATCGACCATGGCCTTATATGTTTTTACTCAAAAGTTGCTCCATTACAAACTGATTTCTCACTCGGTTGCTTTATCTCGCAGGTTGAACCACGAACGTACAAAGAAACGCTGACGGAAGAATCGCGGGTAAATGTGATGCAAGAGGAGCTAGGTCAATTTGAAAAGCTCGGAGTTTGGAAGCAAGTCGACCTACCTGATGGGCACAGAAAGATAATCACCAAGTGGGTGTTCAAATGCAAGAGAGATGATCGAGGAGTGATAGTGCGAAACAAAACTCGCCTAGTCGTTCAGGGATTTAGTCAGCAAGATGGGATAGACTTCACAAAAGTTTATGCTCCGGTTGCCAGACTCGAGGCCATCAGAATCTTTCTAGCATTCGCTTCATCGAAAGGGTTTAAAGTTTACCAGTTGGATGTCAAGTCGGCGTTCCTATACGGGAAAGTGAAAGAGGAGGTTCACGTCGGTCAGCCACCGGGCTTCACCGATCCGATTCATAAAGACAAAGTTTACCTCTTGGACAAAGCTCTATACGGATTGCACCAGGCCCTGAGAGCCTTGTTTGAGACGCTCTCTCAACACTTTCTTTCCAACGACTTTATCCGAGGCAAGGTGGACGCCACTCTTTTCACAAAGGAGGTCGCTGGACACTTAGTGATCTTTCAGATTTATGTTGATGATATAATTTTTGGGTCCACAAACGGTGAACTCTGCAAAGAATTCGAACAAGTGATGAAGCAGAAGTTCGAGATGTCGTCGATGGGTGAGATGAAGTTTTTCCTTGGGCTTCAAGTCGATCAAATGCCGGAGGGAACCTTCATACATCAAACGAAATATGTCTACGACGTTCTAGAGAAATTTGGGATGTCGGAGACTCCACCAATGGCCACCCCATTAGCAACTAATCATGGTATCAACCCTGATCTCACCGGAGAGAAGGTCGATGTGACGCTATACCGTTCAATGATTGGTTCGCTAATTTTATCTCACAGCATCTCATCCCGACATAATGTACCAGACATGCCTCGCGGCCCGATATCAGTCGAGTCCTAGAGCCTTACACATGTCTATCGTCAGAAGGATTCTACGCTACCTGAGAGGAACCCCTAACCTGGGGTTGTGGTATCCCAAAGACGGTGATTTCAAATTTAAAGGATTCTCAGACTTAGATTTTGGATGATGCAAGATCAATGCAAAGTCAACAACTGCAGGATGCCAATTCTTCGGACCACGCCTGGTCACTTGGTAGTGTAAGAAGCAGACAACCGTTGCTCTTTCAACGTGTGAAGCTAAATACGTGTCAGCCAGCAGCTGCTGCTCGCAAATTCTTTGGATCCAAGAGCAAATACGGGATTACGGTTTGAAATTTCTTACTTCTCCTATTTTTGTTGACAACGAGACAGCAATCAACATAACTAAAAACCCGGTATATCACGCTAAAACTAAACACATCGAAATTCGACATCACTTCATCCGTGATTGCTACGAGAAGAAGTTGATTCAAATTGAAAAGATTCACACCGATGAACAAAAGGCAGATTTACATACTAAACCATTCGATAAGTCACGCTTTCAATACTTATTAAAATTGAATGGTATGAAACTTTTGTCGTCAGGGGGAGCTATAGTTGGCGTTGATGAAAAACCTACAGCAGAGGACGTCGAGAAGCAATCTGCTATGGTTTCTCGCATTTTTAGTTGTTTGGTATTTAGGGGGAGATAGTATCTTTTAGAAAATACAAAAACATTAATAAATGCAAAAATACAAAAACAATAGAAAATTTTCAAAATGTAAAAAAAAGATAGAAAACCCAAAAAGAGTTTGTGTAAAAAGTGGAAATGATAGTACATCAGCTAGACTGTCACGGTATGCTAAAGATTTGGAAAGTTTAAAAGCGTTAAACGGTCTCACTGATGATGTGTCGATAGGTTTTTACACATTTAGTAAACTTTTTCAGGATATAAACATAAAAAACATACCTTACTTATTTCGTGGGGAACATCTCTCAGATATATAGGTAACCCCTGAAATCTTGTTTGAAAGATTACTTGTTTCTGACATACTAGGTCTATATACTTAGTGATATATGGGATATTATACCAGGACTTTTGATTTTTTGGAAGCAATAGCCTAGTCCTCGTATAATACTCTGCACGCTTTAATTCTTAAAGCCTCCCATCAGCATAAAAATTGATAAACATTGAAAGATGTGAATCAAGTGTTGTTGAAGAAAAGATCCCTAAGTGGGACTGATGCGTGTGTAGTGTGATAGGTTTTTAATGTATATTTTAAGCCCTTTTGCACTTTTTAGTCAAGTTTTAAATTTATAAAACACGATATTTACTAACACTAAACACACATATGGGCAAGTGCACCCATCGTGAGCGTAGTATAGTGTTGGTAAGATACCGAGGTCGTCCAAGGACACAAGAGCTTTTAGTACCAGTTTATCCTCAACGTCTAATCAAATCAAAAGTTAGAAAAATATTTTAAACTAAGAAAAATAAAACTAACTAAAATGATGAAAAATAAAATAAAAAGAAAAACAGATAGACAAGATGAATCACTTGGCTCCGACTCGTGTTTAGTGTAACCTTTGATTATTTCCGCACTTTTGCACTTTTTAAGAGATTATCTTAGTTATTGTAGTAGGCCCCTCTTTTGAAGGTGACGTTACCCTCAACCCAGTAGTTTGAGCCAGCAAGGATACAATCCTAAAGGGTCGGATTATTGAAAGATAATTAATTAAGTTATTAATGCATATTATGGTAGGCCCTCTTTTGAAGGTGACGTTACCCTCGGCTAAGTAGTCTGAGTCAGCAGGGATACAGTCCTAAGGAGCCGGGTTAAAGTATTAATAGTAGCTTACATATGAGGGGATCAAAGAGTTTGGACCCCCGCCATCCAATACCGGTGGGTATTGAAGGAGGTCCTACTAAATTTGACCCAGGTCCTTGCAGGATCTATACACTGAACAAGGCAAGACTCTTACCAAACCGTTCCCTTAACCCCCGACCAGGTAGCCAACATATCTCCATATAGACCGTGGAGATATGAATGGTGAAAATCTTTTATTTTATATAGACAGTAAAATAATGCCAAGACACCACGGACAAACGATAAGGAAGAATCACCTTCAACATAAGAAACTAGTTATTAAAGTTATTAATACATAACCAAATAAAAAGTGCAAAAAGATTAAAAATAAAAAGTATTATACTAGACACTTGTCTTCACCAAGTGATGTAAGAGACTTAGGCAAACATGGCCTTTGATTGTCAAGAACTCTTACGATCAATCTTGGATCCCGAGACGACTCACACACTCTATGATGGACGATGGATGATGGTGGTGGATGATGGTGTTGTGATGGTGGTGGGTGGTGGGTGAATTGTGAGAGAGGTGGTGTTCCAATGGATGGCTTGAAAATGAGGTAAGCACCCCTATTTATAGCCTGAACAGCAACTCGGGCACGGCCTCGTGTCCACATTCTTCTCTGTCTTCATTAATTGCAGTTTGTCTGCATTAGTTGACCACGCCCCCGTGTCCGCTGGGCACGACCCCGTGTGCAGAAGCGTATCTGTACTATCAAGATTTCCCCATATTCTGCGAATCTTAGAGTTGACCACGGCCCCGTGTCCGCTGGGCACACCCCCGTGGTGGGTGATAGAAGCTTCTACAGCTTTGTATTTTCTGCTGACACTTGGGCACGCCCCCGTGCTCACAGAGCACGAGGCATGTTCAGGCTTCTGTTTTCTTGTTTTGCTTGGGAAGATGCTGTTGGGGAGGCCGGGCATGCCACGTTTGTTCCTTTTCTTGTATTTATGTTAGATCTAGCTGCCTTTTTGCTTCTTTTGTTCATTTGAGCTCATTTAATCCTGAAAATACAAAAGAAAGACAAAAACACACTTTTTCCAACATTAGTACTAAAAAAGGGTTAGTTTTATGCCACAATTGATGTAATTTATATGTTGCATTTTGCACACATCAAATACCCCGACACTTGAATCTTTGCTTGTCCTCAAGCAAAACTCTTTATAATGTGCCTTTACACTCCCAAATGGAATGGGTAGAAGAGAAGGTTTTTGGGCTTGTCATAGAGTGTCGGGATTTCCAAGATTCTTTATTAAGTTTTATTTTTATTTATTTACAATCCTATTCGTCATGATTTATTTAAAACATTACATAAGATAAATTACTTATTAGGGCATAACATGTCTTTTTAAAATTCCACTTATATACAAGTTCACATACCTCACGGGGATCACTCAACACTAGGCCGAAGATGTATTTTAGTGGATCACTCGAGAGCGGCATGGAACTTACTCCTACCATAGGCTTGCCAAGCAATCAATCCTCCTCCTTTTTAACTATACACCTTTGTAAATATCAAGAGGACTTTTGGGGTGAAGGGCAAGGCTTGGGTTAAAGGTAGGTGGTTGGGTTCGTTGTTAGTAAAAGGGCGAAAGGCGTAAAAAGCGTCGGTTTTCGTAAGACTTTTTATTTTTGCAAATTTTATTTTGATGAAGCCATTATTCAAACAAAGTTATTTTTGATAAACTTGTTTGTTTATTTCTCTTTTGAAAGTGATAAGAAAAACCGAGCTTGTTACTAAAACAAAGGGTTAAAAATAAAAAGGTTTTGGTCGGTAAAAGGGTGTTTGTTTTGGGTTAAGAAATGAAAAGGTTTAGGCTCAAAGGGGTTAACTAGGGGGATTTTGGGTAGGTGGTAAAAAAAAATAATAATGGTGTAGAAATAAAAAGGGTTAGTCCTAATGCCTCCGTCATTTACTTACTCGGGTTTAAGTTGGTAAGGACCGGGAATGTATTATCGTGGCAAGTTCTAGAGTCGTAAGAACCAAGCAGCTATTCACACAAGAAATGAAAAATGAGCAATTAGTTTAAAGATATGTATTTGTATGCTCAATAAAGGCTCAAAACTCACTTTTTGTGGGAATGGGTTTTTTATGTAATCAAGTATATATAATCAAATTTTAACTAAGCTTGTCATGCCGTTTCATAATTTTCTTATGTTGGTTCTTTTTATCACGACGCTATCGGTTGTAAATTTGTAAAAATATAACCTTTTTAGAACTTGATTAGCGATTCCAATAGAGTTTTGTGTAAGGCTTATATTTAGGACTTGCAAGATTCAAGGTTTTAGCATCCCCCCCCCCCCCCACACTTAAATTACACATTGTCCTCAGTGTGTCCCAGAGATAAGTTTTTAGGTTGATTAAATGTGTAAAAAGTTGTGAAAAAGCAAAAATTTATGTTACTGGGCGTCTGGACACGGCCCCGTGCTCGTTGAGCATGACCCCGTGTTCAAAGTGCCAGTAACGAAAACTTACAGAAGGTGGACATGGGGGCTTGTCAGCTAGACACGACCCCGTGTCTGGCAACAATCTGCAGAAATAAACAAACAGAACGTCTAGGGTAATGGGCACGGGGGCGTGTCGGCTGGACACGGCCCTGTGTAGACAATCTGCAAAGGTGAAAAACAGGTTTCTGGCTTCGGTTTTCCTGTCCCAGCTTTAGTAGGACTAATGTTTAGTACTCTAAGCCCCGTATGTACCTTTTTTATCAATAAACACTACACCAAACCATAGCAAGCATCCTAAATTACCATTGTTCAACATCCAATCCACAAAGTTAAAAAGAAAACACAAATGCAGAAAATAAAAAGAGTTAAAGGAAAGTAAATTGTTCAACACACGGCACGCAGGCCGGAAATTGTTCATAAGAAAAGAGGGTTAACCTGTGGGATCACCAACCAGCTGCTCCTAACTCCGCTCCTCCCGCCTAGTCCATGTCCTCGTCATCATCATCATCGTCACCACCATCTCCTCCGTGCCCTACCATGTATTCCCGGATGTTCCCAATGTCATCCTGAATGTCAGAGATGTTTCTCTCGATTGCTCCGACCCGGGTATACGTGTTGCTCGCCATGTTATAGGTGTTCCTGGTGCACATGAGGTTTTCCTTCAATAAGTCATGCAAACTTTGGAAGTTAGGAAAACCGCCTCCTTGTGAGGAGGATTGGCCCGGATCACCGTGGGGTTGGTATTGGTGTTGAGGAGGGTGTTGGAACTGTGGAGCGTGAAGGACGAGTGCCTCTTGCGAGTTCCACGCATGCCCCTAGACTCTTTGGAAGCTAACCGACCCGTCTTCGGCTTCATAGATCAAGTTCATGGAGCGGCATATGTGTATGTCCACTCTTCCCGACCATGGGCTCTTTTGGAAAGACCTGGGCATGTTAACGAAATGCTTGAAGAGACGGTATATCCACCCCCCAAAGAAGATAGGGGTTGGTGGAGTAGCAAGCCGGTTCCAATGCATGTTTCGGAGCAGGAGATACGGAATATCGAGGTTTCTGCGGTTGTGAATGCAATGAAGGACCACCAGATCTCTCATTCCAACGACGCCACTGCTATCATGCCTTTGACTAAGAGAGTAAGTGAGGACCCTATGGATGTAGCGGTAAAGAGGGTCCCTCAACCTTGTGCTCTTAGTGCTACTTGGGTTGTAGATTCCATCTCCTATTTGAGCCCAAGAGGCTTGGCGTTCGTTTTCTGATAGCTCACGTAACCCTCCGGTGTTCTCTTCATTACCCGCATCTTCCTCCGCATACAACCCAACTATCGACCCAAACTGTGCCATCAAAATCGAGTATTTGGTCCCTCCACATCGGAATTCTACCCCATCATTATCAATTGGGTCGCACCTTGAATTGAACACGAATGTGCTATAGAATTCCAGATTATATTCATGGACCGAGCGAAGGCGTGAAGTTAGGGCGACTCTCAGCGGCCCGGTGACTAGGTTGTTGAAGCGGTCCCATTGGTTCACTAATCCCAAAAGATCCGTGCACACTTGTCGTGGGTATTCCTCCGGTCTGGTTCGAAGCACATCGTATCTTGCTTTAGCATCGAGCTCACTTGCATTGAACCTTGTGAATTTCTTAGACATCTGAAAGAATACACCAAAAGTTAGCACGAAATAGTGGAAATTTTGGAGAAAACTGAAAACAATTAGCTGGACACGGCCCCGTGTTCAGCGGACACGGCCCCGTGTCCAGACGTCTGTTACTCAAAAACTTCATTTTTCAACCCGGTCCCGAAAACTTGAAAATTTTTGGTCCAGTAGGTGCGGTTTCCCCCGAAAATGAAACCCCAAGTGCCGTTTTTCCCAAAACAAACCGTTTACCCCTTCGATTTTATCTTTTTCGGTTCAAAAACAAGGGTTTGGGGTTTTTGTGAGAAATCGGGCAAATCTATGAACAATACAAGTGTATTTACTTCCTATAACACTAATCTAAACTAATGCAAACAGATTTATGCAAAAATTTGAGGTTTGATCCGGATGAAGTTCAAGAACCCTAGATTTTTCCCCAAATTTTTGATGTTTTAACTACATGCAAATGCTTAATCTAACTACTAATGATGATAGAATCATACCTTGATGTTGTTAGAAGTAGAGGAGACGTCGAAATTTTGCAGAAAAATCGCCTGAACCAGAGCGCTTTTGGGGAAACGGGGCGTGTGGAAATGAAGAAACTGTTTTGAAAAGGGGATTTATCCCGACAGTTGCGCGGACACGGCCCCGTGTCCAGCGGACACGGCCCCGTGCCGGGCAAAGTTAATTTTTTTTAGTGCTCGTGTGAGTGCCCTTCTTTCCCAAAACTTGGTCAGAAGAGTTACCGATTTAGAAGTCAACCCGTTTGCTCATAACTTACCAGGTATGATGTTGATGCTTTTATTCTTCGACCGTTTGAAGCAAGATTTCTTCCTCCTCATCCTCAATGAATCCTTGATAGAGCTTCAGCCGTTGGCCATTGACTTTGAATGGAATGCCATTCCGAGATTTAATTTCTACTGCACCGTGTGGGAAAACATGGGTGATGGAAAAAGGTCCTGACCACCTAGACTTTAATTTACCAGGAAATACTCGAAGTCGTGAATTAAACAATAGAACTTGATCTCCTACTCGAAATTCATTAGGTTTAATATGTTTGTCATGCAAGTTTTTCATTCTTTCCTTATAAATTTCAGAGTTTGAGTATGCATAATTCCTTAATTCGTCTAATTCATTTAATTGATAAAATCAATTTTTACCGGCAAATTCTAAATCAAGGTTTACATTTTTAATTTCCCAGTAAGCCTTGTGAGCTATTTCTACTGGCAAATGACAACTTTTTCCATAGACGAGCTTATATGGGGTTGTACCTATTGTTGTTTTATAAGCAGTTCGAAAAGCCCATAAAGCATCATCTAATTTATCGGCCCATTCTTTTTTATTTAGCCCTATGGTTTTTTCAAGTATTCTTTTTAAACCTCTATTAGTCACTTCGGCTTGTCCGTTTGTTTGAGGGTGATATGCTGTTGAGACCCGGTGATAGACCCCATATCTTGTTAAAAAAAATTCAAGTTGATGGTTACAAAAATGGTTACCTCCATCACTTATTAGTGCTTTAGGTGTGCCAAAACGAGAGAATAATTTTTTCAGAAATCTTTTGGAAGTGCCTCGGCCTCGGCCCATTTAGACAAGTAATCTACTGCCACAAGTATATATTTGTTTCCTTTTGACGGTGGGAAAGGTCCATAAATTCGAGTCCCCACACATCAAAGATCTCACAAACAAAAATGCCATTTTGTGGCATTTCGTTTTTGGAAGAAATATTACCTGTTCTTTGGCAAGCGTCACATGTCTTGACAAGACTTTGGGCGTCTTTGTAAATGGTTGGCCAATAAAATCCTGAATCAAATACCTTTCGTGCGATACTAGTGGCACCATGGTGTCCTCTGTATGGACCTTCATGACAATGGCGGAGAATTCTTCGTGCTTCGCGACCATGTACGCACCGTCGGATGAGTTAGTCGGCACACATTTTGAAAAGATAAGGATCTTCCCAAAAATAGTGTTTTACATCAGCAAAGAATTTCTTTCTTTGATGATGTGGCCAACCTTTTGCGACTATACCGCTAGCTAGGTAGTTAGCATAGTCGGCGTACCATGGCTTTTCTCTGTATTCCACCATTTCTAGGGACTCCGTTGGAAATTTTTTGTTGATTTGCTCGTCCCTGGTCACCTCCAAAGTTGGGTCTTCTAGGCGTGAAAGATGATCTGCTGCAGTGTTTTCTGCTCCTCTTTTGTCTTTGATTTCAATATCAAATTCTTGGAGGAGTAGAATCCATCGAATGGCTGCATGATCTGTATAGACTATTGTTTTAGAAAGAACAAGATAAGAATGAAATTTATCAAAAGCAAATACCACAGCTAGTAATTCTTTTTCAGTGGTTGTGTAATTCTCTTGTGCATCGTTAAGTGTTTTACTAGCATAATAAATTGGGTGAAAATGCTTTTCTTTTCTTTGTCCCAAGACAGCTCCAACTGCAAAGTCACTTGCATCACACATGATTTCGAAAGGAAATTTCCAATCAGGCGCTATCATGATAGGTGCATTGACCAACATTTCCTTTAGGGTTAGAAATGCTTGATTGCAATCATTGTCAAAGATGAAAGGGGCATCTTTTTCAAGTAATTTTGTTAGAGGCCTTGAGATTTTAGAAAAGTATTTGATAAACCGCATATAAAATCCGGCATGCCCTAGGAAACTTCTGATGGCTCTAACGGAGGATGGGGGTGGTAATCGAGAAATAGTGTCTATTTTGGCTCGATCAACCTCCATTCCTTCGCTCGAGATTTTGTGACCGAGTACTATTCCCTCTGTTACCATGAAATGGCATTTTTCCCAATTAAGGGCAGGTTAGTTTCCTCAAATCGGGATAGCATTCGTTCAAGGTTATCGAGGCATTGGTCGTATAATCTGAAAAACCATCCAAGAAACAATAAAATTTATGACCGGATAATCTTTCTAACATTTGATCAATGAATGCCAAAGGAAAGTGATCTTTCCTTGTTGCTTCATTTAATCGTCTATAATCTATACATACTCTCCATCCTGTGACGGTTCTCGTTGGTATTAATTCATTCTTTTCGTTAGTTATTACCGTCATACCTCCTTTCTTTGGAACTACTTGGACGGGACTTACCCAAGGACTATCGGAGATAGGGTAAATAAGTCCAGCGTCAAGTAATTTGATGACTTCGTTTTTAACCACTTCTTGAACATTTGGATTTACTCGACGTTGTGGTTGTATTACCGACTTGTAGTCATCGTTCATTAAAATTTTGTGTGTGCACATGGAAGGACTTATTCCTTTAATGTCTACAAGCTTCCAAGCAATCGCATTTTTGTGTTTTTTCAAAAGTTTAATTAATTTTTCTTTTTCTAAACTACTTAATTTAGACGAAATAATTACAGATGATTTACCATCTTTGTCTAGAAAAGCATATTCCAAACCTTTTTGAAGTTCTTTGAGCTCAAGAGGTGGGTCTTTAGGAGACTCCTTATTTGGTTGCTCAATTTGATCAAGAAATTTAAAAGTTTGTTCTATGGCGACCTCTTCTTCAACAAAGTGGTCAATCTTTTCACTTGTATCGGGTGGTTCATCTTCATCTTCAATTAGGGGGTCATTATTGCCGAATGGATATTTCATTGACCGCTCAAGATCAACACTCTTTTTAAATGCCCCTAATTGAATAGATAGATTGTTGTACTTCCGGTTTTTCAAATCTTCGTGGGTTTTTACAAAAGGTCGTCCCAACACTAGAGGAGCGTCATTTAGGATGACAAAGTCGGTTGGGATTATCATTTGATTTGTTTGAACCAAGACATCCTCAACTACGCCGATTGATTTTATTACTTTCCGATTGGATAGAAAAATGGGTATTTGAAGTGGAGAAAAATCATTAATACTTAATTTTTTGAAAATGTAGTTGGGCATTATGTTAACGCAAAGATCTTTATCAATTGTGACATTACTAATAAACGAATTTTGAAAAACAACATGGAACCGGTGTAATGTTGATTTCAAATGGGTCTTCTTTTATTAGCGAGGTTTGATCATTAGTTAACTTAATGCTTACCGTTTCGTCAATTTTAGTGTTAGTGTTTAACTCTTTTAAAAACTTAGCATGAGTAGGTACTAAACAATGATTTTCAAAAGAAGGTGACAAGAGATTAATTTCTTCAAAATTAGACTCTTCTTGAATTTTGACATTGTCGGACTCACCTTTTTCTTTGTTTAACTCATGTGTCGGTTTTTCACTTATTTGTTCTTCCATTTTTACACTTTCAACTATCTCTTTTTTATTTAATTCTTCTCTTGCGCGGGACTCCTCTTCCCTTGCGCGAGATTCCAATATGCAACGTTCGATAGTTTTAATGTGTTCTAATATCCTATCGGTCACTTCGGCGATAGAGTAAGGATCGGGATTTTCAAAGCTTGAATCCGGTTGTTCGATCCTTTGTTCCTCATAATACTCATAGGAAGTAGATGGTTCACACCATTGTTCTTCATTGTAAGTATATGATGGATAAGGGTTGTAATTTTGTTCTTCGTAATACTTAAATGAGGTGGGCTGTTCACGCCATGGTTCCTCATAATAAGGATACGAAGGTGGTGGCTCATATCTTGGTTCCTCAAAGTATGAGTATGAAGGCTCATACCTTGGTTCATCAAAATATGAGTATGAGGGAGAAGGTTCATACCTTTGGTCTTCATAGGATGTGTATGAAGTTGATGGCTCGTACCTGGGCTCCTCATAGTAGGTGTATGAAGTGGATGGTTGAAATAAGTCACAATATTGTACCGAGTGAGTGTTACCACAATTGGTGCAATAATCTTCCCTATAATCATCCTCCTCATAGGTGTAGTTGTAGCCTCCTGAGTATTGATCCATAAGAATCACTCAGCAGACCACAACAGAGTCTCGAGACCAGAAAACAAAAATAAAGACGGAAACAGAGGTTGGACACGGCCCCGTGTTCAGGATCTGTATCTGGGTGTTTTAATTAAAGTTATTGGTTTCTTTGAGCACGGGGGCGTGTTTAGTGAGCACGGCCCCGTGTTCAGGCTCTGTATCTGGGTGTTTTTTTGAAAAATATGCAGCACGGCCAGTGTTCAGTGAGCACAGCCCGTGTTCAAGCTACTGTAAATGCAAAACTAAACTAAAATGCAGAAAAATGTGCGCGCGTTTTGAAAAGGTTTTGAAAAACTGATTAGGCCGTCGATTTTAAGCTTTCTTAAAATGCTTGTGTCCCCGGCAACAGCGCCAAAAACTTGATGCGTGTGTAGTGTGATAGGTTTTTAATGTATATTTTAAGCCCTTTTACACTTTTTAGTCAAGTTTTAAATTTATAAAACACGATATTTACTAACACTAAACACACATATGGGCAAGTGCACCCATCGTGAGCGTAGTATAGTGTTGGTAAGATACCCAGGTCATCCAAGGACACAAGAGCTTTTTGTACCGGTTTATCCTCAACGTCTAATCAAATCAAAAGTTAGAAAAAGATTTTAAACTAAGAAAAATAAAACTAACTAAAATGCTGAAAAATAAAATAAAAAGAAAAACGGATAGACAAGATGAATCACTTGGCTCCCACACGTGTTTAGTGTAACCTTTGATTATTTCCGCAGTTTTGCACTTTTTAAGAGATTATCTTAGTTATTGTAGTAGGCCCCTCTTTTGAAGGTGACGTTACCCTCAACCCAGTAGTTTGAGTCAGCAAGGATACAATCCTAAAGGGTCGGATTATTGAAAGATAATTAATTAAGTTATTAATGCATATTATGGTAGGCCCCTCTTTTGAAGGTGATATTACCCTCGGCTAAGTAGTCTGAGTCAGCAGGGATACAGTCCTAAGTAGCCGGGTTAAAGTATTAATAGTAGCTTACATATGAGGGGATCAAAGAGTTTGGACCCCCGCCATCCAATACCGGTGGGTATTGAAGGAGGTCCTACTAAATTTGACCCAGGTCCTTGCAGGATCTATACACTGAACAAGGCAAGACTCTTACCAAACCTTTCCCTTAACCCCCGACCAGGTAGCCAACATATCTCCATATAGACCGTGTAGATATGAATGGTGAAAATCTTTTATTTTATATAGACAGTAAAATAATGCCAAGACACCACGGACAAACGATAAGGAAGAATCACCTTCAACATAAGAAACTATTTATTAAAGTCATTAATACATAACCAAATAAAAAGTGCGAAAAGATTAAAAATAAAAATTATTACACTAGACACTTGTCTTCACCAAGTGATGTAAGAGACTTAGGCAAACATGGCCTTTGATTGTCAAGAACTCTTACGATCAATCTTGGATCCCGAGACGACTCACACACTCTATGATGGACGATGGATGATGGTGGTGGATGATGGTGTTGTGATGGTGGTGGGTGGTGGGTGAAGTGTGAGAGAGGTGGTGTGCCAAGGGATGGTTTGCAAATGAGCCAAGCACCCCTATTTATAGCCTGAACAGCAGCTCGGGCACAGCCCCGTGTCCACCTTCTTCTCTGTCTTCATTAATCACAGTTTGTCTGCATTAGTTGACCACGCCCCCGTGTCCGCTGGGCACGACCCCGTGTGCAGAAGCGTATCTGTACTATCAAGATTTCCCCAGATTCTGTGAATCTTAGAGTTGACCATGGCCCCGTGTCCGCTAGGCACGCCCCCGTGGTGGGTGATAGAAGCTTCTACAGCTTTGTCTTTTCTGCTGACACTTGGGCACGCCCCCGTGCTCACTGAGAATGGGGCGTGTTCAGCCTTCTGATTTCTTGTTTTGCTTGGGAAGATGCTGTTGGGGAGGCCGGGCATGCCACGTTTGTTCCTTTTCTTGTATTTATGTTAGATTTAGCTGCCTTTTTGCTTCTTTTGTTTATTTGAGCTCATTTAATCCGGAAAATACAAAAGGAAGACAAAAACACACTTTTTCCAACATTAGTACTAAAAAAAGGGTTAGTTTTATGCCACAATTGATGTAATTTATATGTTGCATTTTGCACACATCAGGGACACACCTTAAAGACGAGCCATCATCTATTTGTCTGAACGGAGGTTCTAACTTGAGCTCTCATTGTAACACCCAACTTAAAATAGCTGAATTAATAATATATAACTTGCATTTAGTACAAGATTTACAAGTTTACAAAAAGTTTCATGATTTTAAGACCTTACAAGATCATAATATTCAAGTCGTCATACTACTAGTTAACCTAAAATTAAACATAGTTTCAAGCGTTTACATATTACTAAAACAAAATAAACAAAAGTGCGGAAGCTTCATTTGGTGCGTTCGGTTCTTGATGTATGCTTGATCACCATTTGGGTTCGAACCAACTTCACCTACGGTCAAAACCATGGAAATAATTAGTTTTGACACTTTAATAATCAAGTATAAGCAAGTTCCATATTCAAACAAGTAAAAAACAAATAGAATGTAAGAACTGGGTAGGTCGCGTCGCGCGACGGACTTAGGGAACGGCCGTCGCGTGACGCCAGCACCGTCGCATGACGGTTATTGGTTCTCCCCATGGCGCGACGCCAGCATGTGATTTTGACAGACTGTTGTTATTTGGAACTGCTAATTTCGCCCAGCACCACATATCTCGATTCCAAACTTTAAATTGGCATAACTTTTGACTCGGGCGTCCGTTTTAGTCGATTCTTTTTTCCTACACGACCGTAATTTAATTACGGACGCGTTTATCAACACGTTTTACATAAAAATATCATTTCAAAAACAGTTGTCCTTTAATTTGTCTCTTGTTTATTTGACCCATTTGTTTACAAGTTTCATGACATGTATTGTTGTCATCACAAACTTTAGGCCAATGCATTCGTTTCTGCGTTTACCAAATATGAGCTTTTGCTCCCCTCCCGAGGGTTGCTTATGCAATAATCATCATGCTTATTTCCAAGAATTTAACCATGCCTTTCGGAATCATTTGACAAGCGAATGTTCCGAACTATAATCCCGTTACAAGGGCTCATGCTTTTGCAACGGATTTGCGTGTCCGTTACACGACTTACGCTTGATATATAACCAATCACAAGTGATGGTTATTAATTTCTATGTTTGTAACTCAACTTGCTTTGACCCGTTTGGATGCCGAATGGGTGTCTCTATCGATACACACATCCAAACTCTATTTCTAACTCATGTTTTGACCCGTTTTACTTGTCTAAGGCACTTTGTCACTCCCGTGACTTAACGGTTTTCCTTGTTTACCAAATTTCAATATAACAAAGTAAGACTAACAATTAAACATAATGTAGCGAACAATAAGTCGCGTACCTTTAGAGCACACCCTTTAACCGCGTACCACCTCCGGCTTGTCCGCTTGACTGTCCGGATTCTTTACCTAAAGAGTTCCATTCATAACCAATTTAGAACCCTTTTTACAATCATTTATCATGATTCATTATGATATCGCAAATCTGTGTTTTTGTCCGATTATTAATATTTTAATCCTCACTTAGGTGTTTCAACAAACACCTAGCGGGTCAGATTCCTACATAATCATTACGAAGTACTTGATATGTTATTTTCATCTACATTTACTTCGATTAGGCGATATGCACTAAATTTCAACATCAATAATACCGAATTTAACACATGAATTCAGTTTTCACTAGAATAGTATTCACAATCCTAGTGTTTATCTAGTCTCTACAAACTCAATAATCACCTACAATGGTGATTAAAATCTCTAGAGTCATCGCACTAAATTTCAACAAGAATTCATCTAGGGTTTTATCCCTAAACATCATGTTACTTCTAATTTCATCCATGCATCAGGTAATCAAGTTGAATTTTCGTTTTTCACATTTAACCTAGAATTCAAGATGCAACAAAATACCATAATTTTGCATACCTTTTGATCCCTGCAATGAGGTGATCACTAATTCAAGTTTGAAACTTGATTTAGAGTAGATTAGAGGCTTCAATTTGTGAATTTTGTGAGAATTAGGGTTTGATGGAAAAACCTGGTTCGCCCCCTGTGTTTGACATCGACCAGACACATACTAAGTGTGTGTGTTTGGTGTTTTACTTGTTATTTTAACACTCAAGTTTCAATCTTTACAAGTCTAGTCCCTTAGCTTTTGTTAACTTATAATCTAGATGTTTTAACTTTATTATATGCCACCACAAGTCTCGTAGCTGACTGGGTTATAATTTCCTAGTTAGTTGGTTCCTTTTTTATTAGCACTTTATAATTCTGATTTAGAGTTTTATAAATTCCGGGTTGTTACAAGTCCACCCCCCTTAAAAAAGGTTTCGTCCCCGAAACCTGATTACGTACCGAATAGCGTAGGGTAGAGTCGTTGCATCTCCTCCTCGGATTCCCATGTGGTATCCGAACCCTTCCGGTGTTCCCATTTGACCTTTACTTGATTGATTTCTTTATTCCTTAAGACTTTTACCTTACGATCCAAAATCGCAATGGGCTTCACCACATAGTTAAGTCTATCATCCACCTCGATGTCATCGTAGTGGATATAGGTTGTTTCATCTGCTAAACATTTCCGAAGATGTGACACATGAAATGTGCTATGAATTCTGCTTAATTCTTCCGGTAGTTCAAGGTGGTATGCGACCTTCCCTACTCATTCGACAATTTTAAACGGCCCAATAAATCTTGGGCTTAATTTTCCTCTCTTTCTAAATCGGATAACCCCCTTCCATGGGGATACCTTGAGCATGACCTTGTCGCCAACCTGAAACTCGATCGGTCTTCGCCTTTTGTCTGCATACGACTTTTGTCTATCTTGTGCCGCTTTCAAGTGTGCCCGAACCACCTCAATCTTTTCATTAGTGGCTCGGACTATATCCTTGTGAGCGAGTTCACGCGGACCCACCTCACCCCAACACACCGGGGTCCGGCACTTTCTACCATAAAGCATTTCATACGGTGCCATCCCGATACTAGCATGGTAGGTGCTATTATATGAAAACTCGACCAATGGTAGATAAACATCCCAACTGCCTCCGAAGTCGATTATACATGCCCGTAGAATGTCTTCCAATGTTTGTATTGTTCTTTCACTATGTCCATCCGTCTGAGGATGGTACGCAGTGCTAATGAACAATTTTGTTCCCATTTTCTCTTGGAAATCTCGCCAAAAATTTGAGGTGAACCGGGTATCCCTGTCGGACACGATGGATACCGGTACTCCGTGGCGTACACTATCTCATTAGTGTAAACCTCCGACATCTTTTCTGACGTATAAGTCTCACGTATTGGAATAAAGTGAGCACTCTTTGTCAATCTATCAACAACTACCCATATTGCATAAAATCTGCGGTTCGTCTTTGGTAGTTTGGTTAACAGGTCCATTGTAATATGTTCCCATTTCCAAACCGGAATTTCCAACGGTTGGAGCTTACCGTATGGTTTTTGGTGTTCCGCCTTGACTTGTATACATGTCAAGCACTTCTCCATGTATTTCACTACATCTCTTTTCATTCCGGGCCACCAATAGTTTTGTTTCAAGTCGTTATACATCTTGGTCGCTCCCGGATGGATGGAATAACGGGATTTGTGAGCTTCATCTAGTAGAAGCTTTTTAACTCCACATGTGTTAGGAACCCAGATTCTGTTGAAACGTGTTTTCAAACCGTGATTGCCTTCTTCAAGATCTTTAAATTGGCCGACAATTCTTTCCTTTTTCCAGTTTTCTACCTTCACTGCTTCAACTTGTGCTTCTCGGATTCGTTCTAGTAGGCCCGAGGTCAAAATAAGCTGCATTGATTGTACTTGTACCGGGGCATAATCTGTCTTTCGACTTAACGCGTCTGCTACTACATTGGCTTTCCCGGGGTGGTAATGTATTTTACAAGTGTAATCCTTAACCGTTTCTAACCACCGCCTTTGCCTCATGTTTAATTCCTTCTGATCGAAGAAATACTTCAAACTTTTATGGTCAGTAAAGATTGTACATTTTACCCCATACAAATAATATCTCCATATTTTTAAGGCGAATACTACTGCTGCCAGCTCCAAATCATGAGTCGGGTATTTCTTTTCATGGATCTTCAGTTGCCTCGAGGCGTAGGCTATGACCTTGCCTCGTTGCATTAAAACACATCTGAGCCCCGAATGCGATGCATCCGAGTAAACCACCATGTCATCAACTCCTTCCGGTAACGTTAACACCGGAGCATGAGTTAACTTTTCCTTGAGCGTTTGGAAGGCTTCCTCTTGTTCGATGCCCCATACAAACTTTTCCTCCTTGCGAGTCAGTTTGGTCAATGGTAAAGCAATTTTGGAGAAATCTTGTATAAATCTCTGATAATATACCGCGAGCCCTAAAAAGCTTCGGATTTCTGAGGGATTCCTTGGAGTGTTCCATTTTGACACGGCTTCTACTTTTGACGGATCCACTAGTACCCCGTCGGCACTAATGATATGCCCAAGAAACTGCACCTCTCGTAACCAGAAAGCGCACTTTGAGAATTTTGCATACAGCTTTTCTCGTCTGAGTGTCTCTAACACTTCTTGCAAATGGTAAACATGCTCAGCTTCATTCTTCGAATACACTAAAATGTCATCGATAAATACAATTATCGACTTATCCAGCATAGGTTTGCAAACCCGGTTCATGAGATCCATGAAAGCCGCGGGTGCGTTAGTCAACCCAAAGGGCATTACGAGGAACTCATAATGCCCGTATCGTGTACGAAAGGTCGTCTTCGGTACGTCTTCCTCTTTTACTTTCAACTGGTGATAACCCGATCTGAGATCAATCTTTGAGAACCAACTCGCTCCTTGTAGCTGGTCGAACAAGTCATCAATTCTTGGAAGTGGGTATCGATTTTTCACCGTGAGTTTGTTTAACTCCCGGTAGTCGATACACATACGCATACTGCCATCTTTCTTTTTCACGAATAGTACTGGAGCGCCCCATGGGGATACACTCGGTCGGATAAACCCTTTGTCGAGCAGTTCTTGGATTTGAGACACCAATTCTTGTAGCTCCAACGGCGCGAGCCGATACGGCGCCTTAGCCACAGGTTTTGCGCCCGGAATCAATTCGATTCCGAACTCTACCTCCCGCTCTGGTAGTATTCCCGGTAAATCTTCCGGAAACACATCTTCATAATCGCATACCACTGGCACATCCCTGATTTTGAGGGATTCTTTCTCCGATCCACTTGCGTATACCATATATGCTTTGCATCCATGTTTCATGAGTTTGTCAGCTTCTAGCATCGTGCATACTACCGGGTTACCCCTTTTTTCTCCGTATATCGTAACGTGCTTTCCGCTAGGAGATGTCAGTTTTATTTCCTTTCGGAAACATGCCACCTTTGCGTGGTATTGGGAAAACCAATCCATACCCACGATCACTTGAAATTCTCCCATCGACATTGGGATCAAGTCTATTGTGTATTCTTCGTCGTCAATGCTCAATTTACAATTTTCACATACATCACAGACGATAAAACTCTTGTTATTACCTATCTCTACTTCTAAAGGCATAGGTAATTTTGTTAGAACAAATGAAGGATGTCGAAAAAAACCATATGAAATAAAGGACTTATTCACACCCGTATCAAATAATATACGCGCAGGAATCGAGTTTACAGAAAATGTACCTGAAACCACTTCGGGTTCAACTTTTGCTTCTACCGCAGTCAAGTGGAAAGATCTAGCCTTTGCCTTCGGGGCTTCACCTTTCGTGTCTTGCCCATCTTTCTTTCCCACTAGTTCCGAGCATTCCGATTTCTTGTGACCCGGTCGATAACAATTGTAGCAAACCGTCAGTTTTTTCGGGCATGACGAAGCCATATGCCCCGTTTTCCGACATATGGGGCAAGGTTTATCCTTGAAGCGACATTCGCCCCTATGACCCTTTCCACATAATTTACAATTTGGCGACCCGCCCTTCACATCTGGTTTCTTCCCCGTTTCGTTCATTCGCGCTTTCTTGGTAGGGCTCGGATTGACATTATGAGCCCTCCGTTCACCCCGTTCAACCTGCTTTCTCAATTCGATCTCCTGTTCCCGAGCAACATTTATGATCTCGGTAAAGGTCTCGTATTTTGAAGGAGTCATAAACTCCATATACTCGGCGCTCAACATATTGTAATAATAATATATCTTATGTTCTTCGTTTGTTATTAGTTCATCACAAAACTTCATTTTATCCATAAACATTCCCGTGATCTTGTCTATGGACTCACCCTTGTGTCTAAGTTGCATGAACTCTTCCTTGATTCGATTTATGACCGCCTTGGGACTGTGGTGTTTAAGAAACGGCGTCTTAAATTCATCCCATGTCATGGCCTTAGCTGCTTCGTTTCCAATTTCTTTCTTTTTGTTATCCCACCAGTCTGTCGCTTAACCCCTTAATTGACCCGTACCATAGGCCACGTAGTCATCTTCATCACAATGGGTCCTCTCAAATACCCCCTCGATATCACTTAACCATCTCTGGCATACTATTGGGTCTACCTCCCCATTATAGACTGGCGGTTTGCACGCCATGACCTCCTTGTATGTACAAGGCTTTCGTCCTCCGGACTTTTCCTTTGCTAGATTGGCATTATCTTCCAATTTCTTGATTCTTTCCTCAACCACTGATAGTACCATGTTCTGGATCTTATCGATGAAACCAGACAAGCTATTTTCGATTGCCTTTCCAACCTCCTCGACAATCACTTCTCTTGTTTTCTCGGTGACTCTCGGCACCGCATCATCGTTACTTTCGTCCGCCATCTTTAATACTGAAATGTTTACATTGACCGTTAAACATTTCATTTATAATATATGATTTACTTGTTTTGGTTTAATCAAGTTCATAACTTGATTCAACCGTTCTTGTTTCATGCATTTCCAGTGTTTGAGTGAACTTAAACACTCTTTTCATGCATATTTGTTCATGTTTCATTTCTATATTCTCGAATTAAATAGAATTAAAATAAAATCTCAATGACTAAAAGATAGTTGGTAAACGGGCTACAAGCTTGAACCAAACACACTTTATTGACAACCCTTAGCTCTAATACCAACTTGTAACACCCAACTTAAAATAGCTGAATTAATAATATATAACTTACATTTAGTACAAGATTTACGAGTTTACAAAAAGTTTCATGATTTTAAGACCTTACAAGATCATAATATTCAAGTCGTCATACTACTAGTTAACCTAAAATTAAACATAGTTTCAAGCGTTTACATATTACTAAAACAAAATAAACAAAAGTGTGGAAGCTTCATTTGGTGCGTTCGGTTCTTGATGTATGCTTGATCACCATCCGAGTTCGAACCATCTTCACCTACGGTCAAAACCATGGAAATAATTAGTTTTGACACTTTAATAATCAAGTATAAGCAAGTTCCATATTCAAACAAGTCAAAAACAAATAAAATGTAAGAACTGGGTAGGTCGCGCCGCGCGACGGACTTAGGGAACGGCCGTCGCGTGACGCCAGCACCGTCACGTCGCGCGGCGGTTATTGGTTCTCCCCGTGGCGCGACGCCAGCATGTGATTTTGACAGTCTGTTGTTATTTGGAGCTGCTAATTTCGCCCAGCACCACTTATCTCGATTCCAAACTTTAAATTGGCATAACTTTTGACTCGGGCGTCCGTTTTAGTCGATTCTTTTTCCTACGCGACCATAATTTAATTACGGACACGTTTATCAACACGTTTTACATAAAAATATGATTTCAAAAACAGTTTTCCTTTAATTTTTCTCTTGTTTATTTGACCCATTTGTTTACAAGTTTCATGACATGTATTGTTGTCATCACAAAGTTTAGGCCAATGCATTCATTTCTGCGTTTACCAAATATGAGCTTTTGCTCCCCTCCCGAGGGTTGCTTATGCAATAATCATCATGCTTATTTCCAAGAATTTAACCATGCCTTTCGGAATCAATTGACAAGCGAATGTTCCGAACTATAATCCCTTTACAAGGGCTCATACTTTTGCAACGGATTTGTCTGTCCATTACACGACTTACGCTTGATATATAACCAATCACAGGTGATGGTTATTAATTTCTATGTTTGTAACTCAACTTGCTTTGACCCGTTTGGATGCCGAATGGGTGTCTCCATCGCTAGACACATCCAAACTCTATTTCTAACTCATGTTTTGACCCGTTTAACTTGTCTAAGGCACTGTGTCACTCCCGTGACTTAACGGTTTTCCTTGTTTACCAAATTTCAATATAACAAAGTAAGGCTAACAATTAAACATAATGTAGCGAACAATAAGTCGAGTACCTTTAGAGCACACCCTTTAACCGCGTACCACCTCCGGCTTGTCCGCTTGACGGTCTGGATTCTTTACCTAAAGAGTTCCATTCATAACCAATTTAGAACCCTTTTTACAATCATTTATCATGATTCATTATGATATCGCAAATCTGTGTTTTTGTCCGATTATTAATATTTTAATCCTCACTTAGGCGTTTCAACAAACACCTAGCGGGTCAGATTCCTACATAATCATTACGAAGTACTTGATATGTTATTTTCATCTACATTTACTTCGATTAGGCGATATGCACTAAATTTCAACATCAATAATACCGAATTTAACACATGAATTCAGTTTTCACTAGAATAGTATTCACAATCCTAGTGTTTATCTAGTCTCTACAAACTCAATAATCACCTACAATGGTGATTAAAATCTCTAGAATCATCACACTAAATTTCAACAAGAATTCATCTAGGGCTTTATCCCTAAACATCATGTTACTTCTAATTTCATCCATGCATCAAGTAATCAAGCTGAATTTTCGTTTTTAACATTTAACCTAGAATTCAAGATGCAACAAAATACCACAATTTTGCATACCTTTTGATCCCTGCAACGAGGTGATCACTAATTCATGTTTGAAACTTGATTTAGAGCAGATTAGAGGCTTCAATTTGTGAATTTTGTGAGAATTAGGGTTTGATGGAAAAACCTGGTTCGTCCCATGTGTTTGACATCGACCAGACACACACTAAGTGTGTGTGTGTGTGTGTGTTTGGTGTTTTACTTGTTATTTTAACACTCAAGTTTCAATCTTTACAAGTCTAGTCCCTTAGCTTTTGTTAACTTATAATCTAGATGTTTTAACTTTATTATATGCCACCACAAGGCTTGTAGCTGACTGGGTTATAATTTCCTAGTTAGCTGGTTCCTGTTTGATTAGCACTTTATAATTCTGATTTAGAGTTTTATAAATTCCGGGTCGT
This sequence comes from Helianthus tuberosus, assembly GCA_030545235.1. Classification (NCBI taxonomy): domain Eukaryota; kingdom Viridiplantae; phylum Streptophyta; class Magnoliopsida; order Asterales; family Asteraceae; genus Helianthus; species Helianthus tuberosus. The sequence continues at coordinate 12,568 of JARYGA010058820.1, read as the reverse complement.
TACACTCATGGTCTCACACTACCCCAATACAGATATCATTATAGTATGTTCACCTGTAAGACTGAATATAGGAATCTGGATACGAGAGTATATTCTGAGGTGGGACACGTAAATAAGTTTAGTTCTTAATTCACCTAATCCGTATCCGGAATTAGTTGAAGTTTGTGTGAGAATTTAAAATGGATCAGTATATCAACAATCTAGGTGAACTGTTTAAAACTTAGTGTGAAATAAAGCTCAACGGTGCCTGTGACTTGTCGGTAGCTGATATGATCCTCTAACACGCTCACCAAAAACATGTTTGTAAATAGTTTACTGTAAATCCAAAAAGATTTTCAGTGTGTTTTAACATAAAGTTTCCTAAAATCCAAAAAGATTTCATTTCTGCTTTATTTTAGACAAACCATTGTGGAAAGCTGATCTTCGAAATCTCAGAAGCGAAGCAAAAAGTTTTTGGCTGAACAACTGGGTTGGGAGCTAATCAAAATGTTTGAAATTTTCAAAGATAACCAAGTTCATTAACTTGACACTTGTACATTTCAGAAAAAGTTTGAACAAAATGTCAGTTGGTTCGTATCGGGTCAACCAAGGTCATTAATTTGGACTTGGTAGGCAAATTGAGTAACCAGGGTCATTAACTTGGACCTGGGTACTTGAGTGGATGTCTAAAAACTGATCAAAACTGATAAAATTTGAAAATTTGAAAAAGTTAAAAATTTTGAAAAAGGTTGAGTGGATCGAACGACCATCCGAGTGGTGGTCAACACTATATAAGGGTCAACTGATTGAGTCAATGTCATTCGTTCGAACCACTATCCGTCTCACACACACCTTTTCTCTCAACTGTGCTTGATCATATCTCACATTCTTTCCATTCCAATCACATAGGATTGTTGGTGTACTCATCATTCACTATGGGAAAGGTAAGTTTCTCAAATCGCACTGTTAAATTTTCATATATTTGATGATTATTTGAGCCGACGGTTCGGACGGAGGGTATATACTTAGATCTAGGCTTGTTTAGACTTTGATTGTAGAAATTGATCTTAGATCTTAGTCAATCGGCCTTATATTCATAGTTTCACCGTTCCAATTTCACTAAAAACACCCTAGATTTGAACTTAGGAAGATTAGAAGGTCCGAACAGCCGAGATGCTTTTTGTCAAATTAAACCCAATTTATGAAGTTTTGATAGAATTTAAACATAGGGTTTTGATTATCGGCGATATTTCTGAGAGGATTTGTGCTCAAGTTTGATATATGTTGAAAAAATTTGATCTTGATATGTAGACATTCAAACTGTTCTTCATGTTTGATCGGATGACCATCTGATCGGATGACCATTTGATCCATTACACTTCATAGTTTGAATAATTTCTAAGTGTTTATCTGATTGTGTGTTGAATAATGATAAATGTTTGAACGTTTTGATGTGGTCATGCTCAACTGTTATTCATGATTTCAATCGAATGACCATTCGATCGGATGACCATCCGATCGGATGGCCATCCGATCCAAATAATCTTGCATGATTGCATCATTCTTTGTGAGCCTGAATTCTTTCACTCGAATGATCATCCGATCCACAACATTTTATCTTGAAACTTGTAAGTTTATCAGAACAAGCTCATCCGATCGGATTACCATCCATTCGGATGGCCATTCGTCACATCAGTACTATGTAAAGTGCAGAGGTAAAAGTGTTAGAAAAATTTTGAACTTTTTGAGAATTTGTCGTTAAACACTTTATATTTTGAAATGCGTGCAGGCAAGATCCTCTGACTTTCATCCATCACACAATCTTTATTGCATTCTAGACGAGACTTATCCGAATATTGAGCCTTTCAAAGAAGTATACCATTTCTAAAGGAAAGCAAAATTTGTAAAGCGTTGACAGAAAAGCATAAGTGTTATGAATCACATGTCCGAACATTCTAGAGTTCAGTAAGATACGATAAGAAAGAATAGACGATCTATTTAGCTGTGAAGATGAAGGATGAAAAAAAAGGACATCGATTTGGAAGTTAAGTTTACAGTGGCTGACGTGAGGAGGGTTTTAGATTTGAAAGATAAGGACGATGATCCTATCATTATCCCGGAATGACTATGCAAGGGATTCTGGTTTCGCATGGGATACACAGGGCATGTTAATGATAAAGGATACATCAAGTTAAAGTTTTGCATGCCATATAAGTTTCTAGTGCACTGTGTTATTCATGCTCTATCGCACAGGAAAGGTGCATACGATGAGACCTCGAATTATATTATGAACATCATAGCTTGTTTAGTGTTGAACAGACCTTACAATATCTCGCAAGTGATATTCAATCACATGGTGGATAACATTAGAGGCGAGAAGTATATAATGTACCCAAGGTTCATTCAGATGTTACTGGACGATCAAGTTCCCAACTTGCCAAAAGATCCAAAGGATGAGCCTAAGTTACACCATATGGATAGTGAAACTTTGAAGAGATTGGATAAGTATAAAGGATTGAAGCCTGAGCAGGAGCCAAGGTATAAAGGAAAGTTTGGAAAGATCAAGAAGACAAACTATGTGGCACCTGAAGGTGATCGATGGAGACATGAAGATAGTAACTCTGAAGATGAAACACATAGATTGAATGACATGGTTGAAAAGAAGTTAAGATTTTGGTATGAAAAGGAGGAGAAGAAGAGAAAGAGAACACCTAAGATATCACCTAAAGTATCTACACCGAAAGTTGTTATTAAGGGTAAAGTTGGAAAGCAGGAATCACAAGAAAGGTTGGTAGATCATTCTTTTGAATATTATACTAATAGTGATAATATTTGTATTGCAGAACCAACAAAAAAGAAGTCACCTCCTAGATTGATTGATGAACCTGTGATTCCACCGACAGACTTGATCCAAGAAGGTGTTGATCTCTTGAATGTGTCGCTTGAAGATTACTTGAAGCAATCAAAGTCTGCTAAAGCTACTAAAGGTGCTGAGAAAGAAGTCGAAAAGACAACTGCAGAAAACGTTGAAGCTGAAAGTGTAAAAGAAAAGGAAGTTAAAGGAGTTGTGCACATGGATTCCAATGCTACTGAAAGTGATGAGATTGATCCAACAAAGATTGCTCCAACTTCCTATATCAGTGGCAAGCAAAATTTCAAAGGTACTCCAAAGAAGAAGAAAGCATCTGATGAGGAAGATGCAACATATGTGCCAACACCGAAAGAAAAGAAGAAAGTTCTTAGGAAGCGTAAAGCACAACCTTTGGGAGCTGTTTCAAGGAGTGTTAGAGCTAAGAAAGACTCTACAGCAGTTCCAGAGGTTCCAATTGTTGAAAAGAATGTTGAAGTCCCTGAGGTTCAAAGTGTTAACCTTCCTAAAGTTGAAAAGAATGTCGAAGAGGTGGATGTGGAGTTTATGGGAGAGAGACAATCTACAGCACCACTAACACCGAAGAATCCAACAATTCATATTCATGACGATCGTGAGAAAACTCCAGAGCTTGAAACAAAGAAAGTAGAAGATCCTTCATCGGCAAAGAAAGCTACAACTTCAAGTTCTAGTCATGGATTTCCCAAGGTTGTGGGTGAATATCTAGAAGATCTTCCGTCAGGTGATTTTGATGTATTCAATGATGGAAAGATTAATGTGTTGACAAAGAAGGTTAGCGTGTTGGAGAAGGCAAAGGCCAAAGCCGAAGCAGAGCGTGAAGAGTTGAAAGAAAAGCTTAAAGCTGCTAAAGCAGAAAATGTTGCATTGAAAAAGGATCTTGAAGATCATGCAGAAGTCATTGATCAACTGTCAGAAGAACTTGATGAACATGCAAAAGTGATTGATCAAATGACAGAAGCGATGGACAAGGTAAATTCTCATATCAAAACCATGAATGATGCTAACAATACATTACATGATATGTTGGGTGGACTATATACATCTTCGTCAAATGAGAATGAAGCCATAAGAAAGGAAGTTGAAGCTTTAAGAGCTGATAAGGTGATCAAGGATGAGTAGCTGAATATGTTATACACGATTTTGAACACAAGCTTGGAATCAATGTTCAAGCTGTGTTTGATGAAATTGAAATTCAGAATGTTGAAGCCAGGAGGGCAGAAAGGGAAAAGAAACTTGCGAAAGAAGCTGCTGAGTCAAAGAAAGATAAGAAGAAGGGTTTGGTGATTGATAAAGAGGAAATTTTTGGATCTACAAGCCAACCTAATCCAGTTCAAGCTGTTGAGGTACATGTTTCTAATCCTGAAGGTTCTAATATGAATGAAGCTGAAATGAATGAATCAAATGATGATGAAGAAAAAGAAGATAAAGAGGACGAAGAGTTGAAGGATATATACAAAGACATTGATGACTATGATGGTGATGATGATAATGATGGTAATGATGATGATGATGATGATAAAGATCAAGGGGGTACAGGGTTAATTATTGTAAAGTCTTCTAATCAGCATACTCTTGATGATTTCTTGAATTTGACGAATTGAATGAGCAATAATAGGATTAACACCGTGAAGCTTCTTATTCTTCTAAACAACATGCTGGTGACCAGGTATATCTTACACTCCCTAAAGTCATCTACTTACATGCTGAGGTTGAGGGGGAGTTAGAGGAGAATAGAACGAGAGAGTCTATGTTAGAGGAGTTGGGGATGGATGATGGGAACATGAAGTTTGATATAGAAGATGAGATACCACCCTCTCCTGAAAGAGAATATTCTTTCAAGTTTGTTAATGAAGCTGACAATTTCAAGGATGTGATTATTGAAGAAGATTATGATCTATCTGAAGAAGATACTCCATTTCACTATAGTGGAGAATGATAGCTTTCATACTTTGACAAAACTATTCAAGACTCACAATGAAGACGAGGTGAGAAGGAAAGTAGTGGAAAGGATCTCTACTGAAGGAGTTCCTGAAACGGTACCACAAGAAGAACTTCTTGAAGGAAGAAAGCGATGGTTCAAGGTGATGCCGAAGGAAAGAAAGTATAAGTGGCCCTTCAATATTTCACAGATCATCCAGAAAAATCTTTGGGTGATATTCTTTCGTGGGGCTATATGGAAGATTTGAAAGTGTATGCGATAAGAAGAGAACATGGAGTGCCGTACTTTGAATTTCTATCTGATATCAAAACACTACCATGGTGGGATATTGAAGAGCTTGTTCAAACAAAGAATATTAAACAGTTCTACTATGGTTTGGATGTGAAAATGCATGATCGAAAGTTGTGGAACTACATAAAGATGTAAGAAAAAGCCAAATTTCCAGATTCGAAGCCACATTTTCCTGAACAAGATATCAAAATTGATCCTATCACATGCGAGAAAGACATTACTTTGAAGATCAAACCTCCTAGTGTGTAATAAGACCCCTAAGGGTCAAACAACTATGACGTGGTTGTGTTGAACGTGGAAACTTAAAACTTAGGTTTTAAAATAAACCAAATATCCAACATAAATATTGCATTGACCACTAAGATGTTTATGGGTACCAACCTCCTTCATCGCCACATTTGTATTTCCGTTGCGACGTTTTTGGGGTGTGACAGAAGTTGGTATCAGAGCCAATGGTTGTTAGTGAACTAGGTGTTTTCTTAGAAAACTCTAGACTTCAACCAAAGAGTTTTGAGATTTAAGATCCCAAAATTCACGAAGACAAAGATTTAAAATGAAAATGAATCCTAACCATGTATGAGAACTATAAAGAACTTACGTGTATACGTGTTAACTTGTTTGTCTATGCCTTACGTGTTATATATATTCTCATCTTAAACACGCACTTACTTAGTACAGTTACATTGTGTCACGAATGTCACACGTGCACGAGACTATCGAGATTCACGACTCCAAGAGCGAGCTGGAATTCGAGATCTCTCCGACCTCAGTATTGCTAGAGCTACCACACACTATCTCTCAGTATGCTGATATGACCAGTTTTACCTCATCATATTACACCGATTCCAAAGCCTTTACCAGTCAGATAGACACATGTTACGCTCACACTAGTAACGGGTGGATTGACGATGATGATTTCACTATTCCTTCCTCAATCTCTGAGATGGGACAATCATCTGGCACGGCACCGGTAGTCGATGAGTTAGACATCGGTGCATCGATGATTGGAGGATCATATGGAGTAGCGCCAGTAGTGGACGCCATTATTATCACGAATCGACCATTAGAGCCAGTAGCAATTCCACACACTAATACCATTGAGCCTACGAGCAATATCCCTCCACCACTCATCCCAGAGCCATTTATTCCTCGGTCTGGATCTTTAGCTTCCATTGTCCTCTACCAGTTATTCCATGCCAAGGGAAGAGACTCGGAATTGCAAAAGACAAAGCATCGACCTCTAGGGCTGTTACAGAGTCTGCATCAAAGAAACTGAAGTGAGTTTGGGTAGATCGATGCTCTTATTGTGATCGTCAAATTGCTACTCTGCGAGGGGACTTGGAGACGACTAAAGAAAAAATGCAGGATCTTGGGGGGTCAAATGGATGAATATGAGGATATCTGAGAGTTGGACGAGATCATAAGAGATCAGATGTGTCAGAGGATATCAGAGCTTGAGGAGATTGTTAGAAAGTTGTTGGAGTTTTTAGGTTTTAAGTGATTGTTGTTGATGTTTTAAACATTCTATTTCTTTTGGTAACCCTTTTCTTAGGCTTGCGTGCCACGTAGGTATTTTAGGAGGAAATTTGGTGAAACTTGTTTATAGTGTCGATTTCATTCCACCCAAATTTTGCTAGTTTTGAAACTACAAACAAGTAATGTAATTTCCACCATAAAATATCTAAACAATAGGTTTTTGGGATAAAATTTTCAAATTGTTTTGTGATTGTGATTACATGTGTATTGCTTAATCCATTCGCATTTAATGATTGAATTATTCAAATATTGCCTTACGTTGTTATTATTGCTTCAATAATAGAAATGTCAATATGCCACCAAAAGCGACACAGAGTTCCTCTACCGGCAGTATAGGATTTCCTATCACACCCGAGGAGTTAGAACAATTGATCGCTCAACATGTTAACACTGCTTTGGAACAGCGTGAAATTAACCGAGCTGCGGGACATGGACATGGATGCAATGAGAAGGTGCCTGGTTTCAGTGGAGCGCCATCCGAAAACCCACCAGGTAGAATAATGATTGGAAAATTTGTGTGAGTTTCCTATGTTATGATATAATCTAAGAGTAATCTTGATTTTTCATTAACTTCATGAAAAGTATTTAGAGGTACAAACAAAACATTCCAGGGTCCTAACCCGAGATCATTTACTGGTGTCTTACATGATGAAGAGGCAACGTCGTATGAGAAGATAGGTTGTCACAGCAGTTTGACTATTAAGATCATCCAGCGTATTGAGCATAGGGATGGAGATACTGGAAAGCGTAAGTTAAAGAATACAAGGAAGAATTCTGAGAAAAAGGACAAAAAGAAACGCAAACTGGGTGAAGTAGTTGCGATCACTGCCAGTGAGTCTAGAAAGAAAGTGGTTAAAAAGGGGAAAAATAGTTTGGTGAAGAAAACCCCTATCGGTGAACGAAAGAAATGTAACAAATGTGGCCGAACCGGACATGTAACCCTTGAGTGCTATGCTAGAAGAACCATAGATGGAGTCGAACTTACAGACTGTTTCGGATGTAGAAAGCATGGACATTTCAAACGGGACTGCCCTGAATCAAAGGATCAAAGTGCAAAGGGTAAAGCGTGGGAGCTAGATGCTAGGAAAGCTTGGGTTGATCCTGCACTCGTCACTGGTATGTTCATAATCATCAATTACTCTACGTTAACTTTATTTTAAGATTAAGGGTAACTGGAATATCATACCGAAAAACCCTGATGTCCCTTATGTGATCATAAGTTAGTAGGCTAACAAAAATCGGTATATGATAAACAGATAGAATCATGTGATGGCACAGGTGGTCATAGTATTTAATAGTATGATTATAGTAGTATCTAAAGCTGCTAACGAAGATAGGCAAATTCGATACAGTAGTTGGGTAGAATTGGCTATCCCAAATATAAAGCTAAGTTAAAAGTTTGAATAAAATAGTGCAAACACCCTACCTTTATGGTAAAGCAATTAGTAGGTTTTGAAAGTTGAGAGTCGTTAAGATATGAAGATCGAAGAAGAGGATGGATACCTCGGAAACTACGTAGATTCACAGAAGACTGAATAAATTAACTATCAAAGTCGGTACCAACTGTCGAGGTTTAATAATTGATTGATCATTTGAGAAAATCTAGATACTACTTAAAGTTTAGCACGCGAGTGAATTATTGTCAGAGGAAGATCGCTGACGGGATATCCCGTAATTTCCCTAAGAATATCACTGATAAATACCATCGTGAGGTTTATTCAAATAATATGGCATACCTTAATCAAGAAAAGGATGTCTGAAAACAGCTAAGGACAAGGAATTGGATAATGAATTCCCTAAGTGTAGGCTTAGAAGTCAAAAGCTTATTTTCGCAACCATTGACGCTAACAATTCAGAAGACTAGAAGATTTGCTTGGATGAAGATTTACGAGAAAGCTTTACGATTGCTAAAGGAAAGTTGTATGGTGCACATATTCAATCTCTCTCTAAGGGAAATGAAAATTTAGTTGTATACTACGATGCGTCACGTTTGGGCCGTAATTGCACGTTGTCCAAAAAGGACGAAGTGACAGCCTATGCGTCTAGAAAATTGAAAGTGCATAGGAAGAATTGTACAACTTATGATCTAGAAAAGGAAATGTAGTAAATTACCTTGGAGACTTATAGAGTACGCAATGAGCGTGAGTGAAAAATTACGATAGGAGTTGAGATACTCAACTACCATTGGTTAAGTTTATCTTGCAATTATAGCTATCGTAAAAGTTCGAAAATCGCTTTGTTTAAATTTACGGATAAGAGAAGGCGTCGATCATCTATTTCCTTCAGGATGAGAGAATGGATAGAAGCCAATTGACCAATTCTAAAAACGTTCAGGAAAATCATTAATCGACTAGAGAAGTTATGCAGATAATCAAGAAGACTGATACAGACTTCAAACGGCAAACGCAATCTATTGATAGTGCCATTATGGGGAGAAGAGGTTAGATTTAGATATAAAGGGGGAAAGATGAGGCCATGGAATTTAGATACTTTCGAGAGCCCATCTCGAGTTGGATCAGTCGTTTACAGGCTCAGGCTGCCTCAGGTATAGAACTACATATATGTTGTGCAACATGTATCTAACCTGACAAGGGTAACTGCCAGGTGGAACACTGACCCCCCCCCCCCTCCTGATTAGGTTAACGTAAACGATAAACCAAAATTTATCAAAGACCTTGTAGAAGGTGTAGTACGAAGAAAAATGGAAATTTAGGAGGAATAGGGGAGAAGAGGTTAGATTTAGATATAAAGGGGGAAAGCTTATGCTGAGAGAGTCAGGTTCTTCAATCCTGGATGTTCAAAACGTCTTTACTTACAAATGTTTGAGAAATTGCAGATGTTGTACCAGATTACAATCCCGATAGCCGAGTCTAAGGGGGAGTCTGAAAACAAGCTCATCGCAAGGGGGAGCTTGTAACCAGAAAGCCAGGTGTCGATCCCAAAAGCACGGAAGCTTGACGAAAGGGGGAGCCTGAAGAAAGAGTCTACCGAAAGGGGGAGCTGAAGCTGAAGACAGATCCATGGGGATTTTGTTCGAGCAAGAGGGAGTCTAAGTTGATGAAAATGTAATAAAGCTTCAAGAAGACTCTGAGAGAGAGAGAGAAAGACAAGACGCTACGAGATTGACTGCGGCAATATCCAAGGGGGAGTCTGTTAGTGTAGTAATATCTATCGCCTCTGTCAATCCAGTTGGTAGCAGAAACTGAAGAAAACTAGAGCTTTTAATGTTACATTCAGTCAAAAGTCAAGGTGGCATTATTGTAAAAAAAGATTTTTTTCTTATATCCTTGGCCTATAAATAGAAGACTTAGGGTTTTCATTAAAAACTTTTGCCATTTGGGAGATTGAAGAGCTTAGAGGCTAGAGAGAGAAAGTAGAGAGAGAAAGGCAAAAGGTGATTCGTGGTGCTTTGTACGATTTCAGATTATCAATAGAATCACGTTTATAGTACGGTTCTCGTGTTCGGTCCACGCACGTGTACGGATTCCGCACGTCACACGTGTCGATACGCAATCGTTACGGGGTAGAAAACTGGTCCTACAAATATGACGTTAATATAAGGTATTTTAAGTGTTGGTAAATCCAAACTTTCTCAAATATTATGTTGACAATAATCAGATAAACGCTTATCGCGTAACGAACAAAATGCGAATCGAACGTCGGTGACCGCCCGGATAATGTTAAAATCCTAAAAATATTCTGTTATGATTAAAATCCTATTTTTAATTATATTCGTAAAGAAAAATTAATTAAAACGCTTAAAATCCTTATTTTGCGAATTTAAGTGCGTAGTGCGCACTACCGCGCGTATACTGCAAAATACAGACAACGTAGCCAGTCTAGGCAAACAAAATATTGTTCAACAATATTATGGCGTGTTAATTTTTATAGAATGATAAAAATAATTTTGAACTCCTTAAAACGCAGTTAAAACGCGAAATAAAATACCCGGTAGTCAGTTAAATACTTGTTTCTTGTATGAATATATGAATGTACAGAATTAAGAGAGAGAAAATGTGTGTGTAGATAGAGGTGGCGGAACCATAAGGTGCCCACCAATTCTTTTGTGTGCCAAGTGTTGAGATTATACAAACCTAATTATTACTAATCTTGCACACTCAACTTAAAACAACTTCCAAAGATCAAAAACTTTTCATTCTTTCCTTCTCTTTGAAGCTCTCGGCCGAACACACACTTACACCCACCACTTTTCAAATTTCAAACATTTTCCTTGAAGATAAAAGTCATTTCAAGCTAGTTTCAAGGTGTTTTAAAGAATCAAGGGTGATTTCAAGGTGATTCCAAGAAGGTTCAAGCTCCATATCATTAAACTTTGTCAAAAACCCACCAAAATCTTGAAGGTATAAACTTATTTTTTTAGATCATGTTCTTGATGTTTTGTGATGATGATGATAGTGGAAGGTTTCTCTTGATCTTGGAATTATTCACAAACTTGAAATGAGTTTTTAAACGAAATAAAAATGGAAGTAACTTTGTATGTATGGCCGCGGGTATGGGTGTGTATATGTTGAAGTTGTGTTTTGATTTTGTTAAGATGATGATTCTTGTATGATGAGATTTATGAAAGTGATTGCATGATTAATCAAAAAGGGTTTTTATGAAAAGTGTCATGTGAAAGTCTTATGATTTGACGTGAATATAAGAAAAGTGGAATTTTGGAAGTTTATGTGTATATGTATATGTGAGTTGTATATATATATATATATATGTGTGTGTGTGTGTGTGTGTGTGTGTGTGTGGATTATTTTGTTAGTTAGTTCATAAATGAAAGAATGTTAATGCATTTAAGTCAAGATGATTAGATGATGATTTGATGATGAAGTCTTGGATTTCTTAATATTAAATCTATGTTGGATACACTTAAGTTTTTAGATGATGAAGAAATGGTGGTCATGCATTAAGTACGTGTACATAAGTGTTAGTGATGACTACATGATGATATGAAGATCATTTGATGATCAAATGACATGATGTATGAAAGATGAATTAAATCAGGTTGTATGTATGTTAATATGATGTGTTTTGATGATATAAAATCATGTCATAGATTTGGTAGCCTTGCACGTTGTACATGTAGCTTAAAAAGTAGTAAAATGAGTGAAATTGCATGATTTATATGTCTTATATGAGACCTGAACTATCATGAATATAACAACCATTTTAATCAGTAAATAACATTTTGTGTGTTAAAATATCAAGTCGTGATGATTTTGGGATAGTTACGGTAAAGTTCGGTACAAGACTATGCGTAAAAACAGTAAAAATCGGCTTTTAAATGGATTTTTGCAAAACTGTTTTAAATCATATTATAAACTGATATTTTTATAATAAATATAAGTGTTTTAACTTATATTAAGTATCTTTGGTTCTTGAGTAGTCATACGTGACTTCCGACGCCCGAAAATGTTACCGAAAACGTTCAAATACGCATATTTCGAGGTATGCGAAAAATGGATTATTAATGAGTGAATTTTATGTGCTATAAAGTGATATGTGAATATGAGTATGAATAATGTGATATGTTAAGTGAATACATGATGATATGAATTAATACTATGTTTATGCGTTTGTGCGATGAAAACGGTAAACTAGGTCAAAAGTCACGTTACGTGTGTAAATTGTGTAAAGCATGAACATAATGCCTAGGTTAACTTGATAAGTTATTTGGTGTTTAAGTATTTGGAAATGTTAGAATACGTGAATTTATGAAATACGTGAATTACGATATATGTCGAATATGTCTATACGTATGTAAATATATTACGAAGCGCAAGCCGTAGATATATTCTATATAAGTGGACGTAATAACGGATATAAGGGTCACCAATAAAATCGTTCAAATCGCGAAAATCTTAATATGTATATATATGAACACACACACACACATATATATATGCCAACATAATCAAAAT